>JAOWAR010162288.1:0-10388 GCA_028571005.1 Clathrina lutea
CAAGCAAGATTGATACAGCCTCTGCTCTGCTGTGCTTGAGCAGAGGTGCTGTGTTCTTGCTTGGAAACTGTTGTGGGCATAGGCAAAGGTAATCACCGTTTCGTTCGTGAGAGTAAAGGTAAGTTTTTGGGGGGGCATTATATGTTAACCCATCACCTCTGCGAAGGTGGAAAATCACCAAATTCCAGAGTGGGGGGAACATTTCTTCATGAACTTGTGATGGTGTTGGCGTTAAAACGTCTTCCCATTTAACACCATCCTTTTCCTTCCTCACTTCACGTTCTAAGAACTTGACTTTATCTTGTTTGTGTTTAACATGTCTTTTCTTGAACTGAAAAAACACTTGCTTTTCTAACGTACCTTCGTCTGACTGTTGTACATCAAAACTTGTCGTGGAGTAAGGGGCTGGAATAAAAAAAATAAATAAAAAAATAAAATTATGACATTCAAGTAAACTTAAGATATCAAGACAAAGGCTAAAAAATGATATACTAGATTGATCTTTAAACTCAAAAAGTACCACTGAGAAACCAGTGTACCAAATTCTAGAGTGGTGGAACATTTTTTCTGCCGCACCAAAACAACACTTGCTTTGCTTACGTACCACTGCGTGGCGGGACTATGTCATAAATTGTCCCGTACGGAGACCCTAGAATAAATGACACAGAAACAAGAAGACTTAATAGCATCAAAACCAAACAGGGTTAGGCTCAAGAGGTCAGCCAAGGAGGTTCCATGAGAGGGTTCAGGATAGAAAGACACCTTCCTTGCAACCACGGTAGTCTTTGCTTGAAATTTGCTTACATCCTCCTTCCCATCAACAGCTTAGGAGCCCTCTGAATGTGTCCTGGCTATGCTCCTAACACGGAGCATGCAACCTTCTTCCCTACACTAAGGCCCGAGAGCAGTCACACTTTCAGCATATGACATTGTAGGTCAGGTTTTGAATGTGCTTCTATTTTAGTCTAGGTTTCGTGCAAGTTCATTCTAAGTTCCCTACTGCCTGACTCCAGTAGCGTTTGAACTTGCATGGGCTACCCAGAGAGTGGATTGCGGATGTCTGCTTGGGCCGTTTACATATACACAGCCTCGCTTAATGCGGCCAAGACAGATAACTACGAATTGTCAAGCAAGATTGATACAGCCTCTGCTCTGCTGTGCTTGAGCAGAGGTGCTGTGTTCTTGCTTGGAAACTGTTGTGGGCATAGGCAAAGGTAATCACCGTTTCGTTCGTGAGAGTAAAGGTAAGTTTTTTGGGGGGCAATATATGTTAACCCATCACCTCTGCGAAGGTGCAAAATCACTGGTTGCCCTGCAGCTGTGCCTTTGGAAATGCGAAATAATTGCGGACCATATACTCATCACTCCAGTGTGCGTGGCTGCAAAATGCGAATGGAGGTGATTTTGACTTAGATTGGTATTCCGGCAGGCTGAGGACTGCTTCACTAGTCATTGGTATAAAATATGCGTGAGCTGTGGATTGCTGTAGTTCCAGCACATGAAATAAATGGATGGAATCAGCCTTGGCAGTAAGCCATGCTGAAATTAAAACACGTCTGGCTTGAATCTTGCCGGCGTTGCTGAACCAAGTGATAACCCTATTCTGATAGCGACAGTCATCAGATGCGGTTGGTGTATTCAACTTGGGAAAAGAGAGCCGTTCAATACCACATAGCTCCTCCGCAAAGCGTTGCCACTTGGAATAGAGTTCTTCAATCATGCATTGGATCGTCCCAACCAATCTATGCTCTCCACAGATCTGGAAGAAGTAACTTGCCTTGCGCTGTCATTGGACTTAATAGGCCCAGCTGTTCAAAAATGCCAGCCACAGCTTTGAGCATTGCACTCTTGCAGGTCACACTCTGAAGAAAAGCTGATGAGGGGACTGGAATTAACAGTGTTTCCAACACAATTTGCCATGGAATGCCAATAACTTTCATACTGTCGCACTTGTGTTGATACTTTGCCAGAATGTTATCATGGACTTCAGCACTGTTGAAGTTCCAAGCGAGGAGGTTCGTAGAGGCTCAATGGAATGTCATGGTGGCTCTTGGGTAGATGGCAGGTTCTTTGTCTGTGGAATCAGTGCCAGAAATAAAATTGTCACCATACACATCATGAAGCAGGCACTGATTGAATTGACCAGGCTCGTTGATCAGGTGATGCTGAACCGTGGAATCCAAGAAAAATGGCTTTCTAAGAGGCCGGAAAATACCTGCGGGAAGTTGTACACAACAAGGTTGGCAGACAAGGTGGAGTTGCTGTCAAGGTCTTCAGTCGTGACATTTTGAAAACGACCACAAAGAGATCTTCGCAAACTCCCGCGAACTTGACAGAGAAAGAAAGAACGTTCTTTCTCTCTCTCTGTCACGTTCGCAAGAGTTGAGGATTTCTTTGTGGTTATGGTGATTACCCACGCGAAAGCGTAGAGCTCACCCTTCTTTGTGAAGTTTAAAATACTTTATTGAAGACACGAAAAATGGACAGGAAGATTGAAACGCTAACAATAAGACGTTTTGGTGCTCTACAACTTCTTCAGTTATTGAAAAGGCGATCAGTTGTAAGAGAGGAACTCGCTATGTTTAAAGTAGGGTACGGTGAGGTTTTGAGTTTAGGAGGCTAGAGTGCAGAGGTGTTAATGCATGTGCGTAGTCGGTGTTCAGGTAACAGGTGAAAGGGGAATGTGAGGTAGCTTGTTTGGGTGTGAGCGCATGTTTGTGCATGGTAGGTGAAAAACAGGTAAAACACGAATATTGGAGTGAGATAGTGTGTGCTGAGCCTGTGTGCATGTGTCTTTCAGTGACTAAGGAAAGAACTCCGTTCTTAGGTCCTCCTGGTGACGGTTTAGATCCGGTTTCTTGATTTTGATGGCCAGGGCCTCTTCCATGTGGAGCCTCAATGTGTCGTGATGATGCCTCAGGATCTTGAACTTGATGCTGCGTTGTGTCCTCGAGTGGTGTTCCCAATAGTGTTCACCAAATACTTAAGTGTCAGTGTCGCCTCGGGCTGAAGACAGAATATGTTCTCTAGCACGCTCATGCAAGTGGCAGGTAGTAACGCCAAGAGACACCTGCTTGCATAGAAGGCAGAGAATCAAATTGTCTCAATGCAAGTGGATTGTACGAGGCTGCACCAACCTTTAAGATCTTGAGTCAGAAGAAATTTAGTGCCATCGCACAACCCGGAAAGGGGCCAACTTGGGAGAATGCTTTCTCTCTGTCAGCCATCACACTGAAAGGATGCGTGCGAAAGCTTATCAGATAACCGATAAGTGGGTGCAGCAAGACAGGGCCGCAATCAGGTAGACAATCGTTGAAGCTGTTGTTGCTTGCCTTCGATTACAACCCAACCATCATAGACCCCGCGACTTTTGGTAGAGTTGTAACTCGAATTGATGGCTGTATGATTCGGCAAGTAGTACTGCGGTTCGGTGGTAGGTCGTCTTTAGAAACCAGCTCAATGATGCTCACCTCCTCCTGGCGCTTGATTACCTTGTACTAGTGTGCCAAGGGTGCAAAGACGTTTCAGCAAAGCAGTAAGACTGCCCTTAGCTAATTGGTAGCATGCATATATAGTTTCTAGGAAGATCAGAACCATTCCATGGCCATCTATTTTGACTGGATACAAACCAATCTGGTACTGGACGTTGCGGCCAAATTGCTCCGGGGCATCTTCATGGTCCCGAGTTGATGGACAGTTAAACAAGCCCGTGTCCAACGTCCAAAAACAGCTCCAGGTCATGCAGCAATGACTCGGATCTGCCCTTGGTATTGGCCATGGTCAAGATCGATTTGCCCTTCTTCACACCCTCATCCATGACCAGAAGCCTCGGAGCTGGTACAGTAATGGCATGCTAATCATTAAGGAGGCAGCATAGTAATGAGCACACATCCAAAATGTGAAGCCAAATGGTGCACATGTAGTATGGCAATGGGCGCTGTCGCTCTGAGCGACCACGCTTTCAGCCCCGCGCTTCGCAACGCGGTTCAAACTTCCGATTTGAAAACAAAGCAGCGTACTAGAGCAAAGTGCAACTTTTGACCTATAAAGGGTACCTCCATTTCTGGTAAGACCTCCTGGGACTCTTTCAAAGAGATTTTGAGCTAAAAACGAATTGCCACCGTCAAAAGTGCAACCTTTTCTTATTTTTGGTCGATTTCAAGGCAGTTCCACATTTGAGTGCATACAAATCACGGCAACCTAAAAACACCTGGTTCTCTAAACCTAGATGGTGAAATGCTCCAATTTTTTTAACACATGCATTTCCATATCCTAAATTTGAAAATGTCCAAATTTTAGGGCAGGTTTATAGGTAAAATCAAATACCATGGAGAATCCTAATTCAGCATCGGTCCGCCTGCTGATTTTTCTGTCAAGTCTTTAGTTCAGCAGATACATCTCAACACATGTTGGCAGCACCATTTCAAGGTAATGATCATTTCCAAGGAGAAAGTCGACAGCGAGCGGTCCTGGTGAAGGTGCCTATGATTTTCCTTAGGGCTCCGTGTGTGCGACATGTTGCCAACAAGTTTGAACGGATAGCAGGAAGAGTCACTCTGGTAATAGCACCTGTGACGTGGGGTACCGTCATGGCTTCAATCTACATCTGAGACATGTTTAATCGCCACCCGGTGAAGCTGGCTGTCACAGAATCCATGTGTTGTGCCTTGACGTTGAAACATGCCAGAACTGTCAATGGCACACTCTTGTGGCATTCTAGTCCAAGCAATTTAGCGAGAGCTTCCTATATGTAGGTTCTGTAGATCTCTGAATCCAGTAGCAACTGAGTTTACATGTGCAAACACGGGATTGGGGATGCCTGCTATCGCTGGGCTGAAAGCATGCCCAAGTAAGTTTGGATGCTGCGGGCGTTGCTGAACCATGGCATCACTACATTGTACCTTCGGTCATATTGGTAGTCAAATGACGAGATAATTCTGGAACTGCGGTTCGTCATGTGATCGGTCGCTTGTAGCAACGTCACGGTGACAACTATACATGCTTCACTTCAGTAGAAAAGGACGCAAAGGCATAAGAGGAAGATTGAAAATAATTCATTTAACGATTATTAAACCTATCAAAGTTTCTGCTGAGAAACCAGTGTACCAAATTCCATAGCGGTGGAGCATGTGTTTCTGTTCCACCAAAACTACAATAGCATACGTACTGATTCCCTGTTTCGGCGATAGTGGCCGTGGTGCGTTGTCAGTTTGGCTGGCGGGAGACCCTGAAGTAAATGAGATAGATTCAAGAAGACCTAATAGCATCAAACGAATCAGTGTTAGGTCGAAGAATTTAAAGCATGACGTCGACGTTTAAGGACATTAAAAATATTGTTTCTGTCCGGGACCACCCTAACATACACCTCGTGTAGGCTTCAATTGAGCCAAGGCGGCCAAGGGCAAGACAGGACAAACGACTAAAGAAAATAAAATGTATTGCAATGACTCCCGAAGACAAAATTGTGGGTGGTCAATTCACCAATCCAACAGTCTTTGACCGATGGCCAAAACAGAAACAGGTAGTTGCGAGGTGACAAAGCAAATCAAGCTCTGATCTCACGATCATGATAATCACTGATCAGCGGCGGTGTGTAAGGCTCACGACAATAATACATGTCCTAATCAGTAGAACACACTGGCGAAACTAAGGCTGGATTCACCACGCGTGCTCAAGATATGCATAGTAACATTGAGCTCCACCCGGGTCTGGTTTCCGACACCCAGTCTGTGTAACCTGACTAGGGTCTGGGTTCAAGGATAAGAGAGGTCTACGACTGAAGAGAGGGTGGCAGGGAGACAGGGAGAGAGGAACGAAGGGAGGGAAAGAAGGGCAAAGAAATCAGTTATAATTGAGGACGCTAGGATAGGCTTCGAAAGAATCGAATCATTTAAGGTAGTAATCCTAAATGTAGGTATACGTGATTGCCATCCGGGTTGATATCGCAAATGAATGTGGTTTGAATTTAGCACAAATCCAAACAGTTTGAATTTGAAATGCATTTTGGGTGCACGTGCGTGGTGTTTCTCTTTCTGATGTGCTATCTTGCTCTCCTCACTTAGCCCTGAACTCACCGCTACTTCCAATGCCCTTGCACGACTTAGAGCTTGCTTCATCGTCGCCTTCTGTAACGGAAGTTAGTGCAAGAGAGGCAGGCGTTATAAACTTGAGGAAGGCACCGGTGTTCCAGGAAGTTACTGAATATCTTTCTTGCTCGTGACCAACTTCGCCTCGGAGGAAATACTAGAAAAGGATTTTTCTTTAACTATGTAAACGCTTGCAGTGCTGAAAATCTTAAGATCGAAAGGCAGAGGTATACAGAAAGCAGCCAAAATTTGAGCCGGAAGACAGGGGTGAAGAGGGAGAGAGGGAAGGGCAAAAAGAGAGAGATCAAAGGAGAGAGAAAATGACAGATTGGTAGAGAGAAGAAAGCGCTTGCGAAGAAGAGAGAAAAACAGATTGAAAAAGGGGAGGAGAAGGAGGAGGAAGAGGAGGAGGAGGAGGAAGAGGAGGAGGAGGAGGATCAGGAGGAGGAGTAGGAGGAGGAGCAGGAGGAGGACGAGGAGAGAAAACGTGGGAGTGGATAGGAAGGTTGGAGTCCTTATGGACAAAGAGCGATGAAGACATTTTCCGAAAAAGTTTATGCTTATGCTATCCTGATAGGGAGAGCGGGAGGGAGAGCGAGAGAACATAGGAGAGACCTGAGAAAGAGTCGGGAGAGCGGGGATTTAACCGCCAAGGAGGCATAAGGCTGAAAAGAGAGGGACGGACGATGGAAAGGACGGAAAGGAGAGCAATCTTTGAGGAAGTTGCGAGCGATTCAGAAGGGGATGGTTGAGGTTCTAGAGTAAGAACAGTAGAAAAAAAAACAGAGAAAAAAGACGTTAGACTTGTATTGGTGAAGAGAGTGTCCGACCTGCTGCGCACTCCCCGAGGAAAAGGAGATGAAGAAGAAAAGTTGTCAGCTGCAGGAAGAGCAAAACGTCACAAACATCATTTTTTTAGTTGAAGCATAGTCTTCATGATTCTTTACAAACGAACAGCATAAAATTATTTTACATTTTCCCATGCCAGCGAAGAGATGAATGTCTTAACAATGCTTGCTCAGATTTCTCCAATATATTCCCATTGTGTCTTTAACTTCTACGCAGTGTTCTTCTCCTGGCCTTCTGAAAATAGTTCGTGACAGACTAGATGGGTTTTGCAAGGAGAAAATGTGGGTGTCCAAGTATGTGGAAAGTGATAATCGAACGCCGCTGACCGCCCGAATCATCTCTGTGTACTGTTGTGGTTGGGAAGACTCGTGCTGCTGATTTCGATCAGAGGGTTCAATTTATGATACAAATAAACTTTGGACTGCCCTGCTGCTTGCGTTAGAAACTTATGAAGGAGGCCTAAACATCCCCTGGTGTTTAAAGAGGGAGAATGGGGGAGAGAGAACGCTAAACAATTCCAAATCACTGAGGGCATACGAGAAAAACGAGACTGCAAGCTACAGCACTGGCTTCGATTGGTTGTCTGCCCTGGTGTAGCGGGAATTCTTTCCTTTGTTCACTGCTGGTGATCGTGCGCGTTTTGGATATTTGAACTCTGTTGAGTTTCAAGGGTTTTCGATAAGATTCAGACTAGTTGTGTTACGAATGCTCGAACATCGAGGCTCGACATTAAGCAGCTGCTGGCCAGGTGGTGTTAAAGATCGCGGTCTGCCCAGCTCGCTGGCCTTTCCGGAGCCGGGGTATCGGCCTTCCTGCCGTGAACATGTTGCGTCGATAAGACGCTTGAAGCACGAGGAGGATCGCAATAGACTTTTGGAGATAATGACGGAGCAAGATGGTATTGCGTTAACGAGCGACTTCTGGACAAGCTGCAGAAGCTAGTCCTACGCGACCACGACGGGCCATTTTATCTCAGGAGCGAACTCTGAAAATAATTTAAGGCAAGAAAATGTCACCCAATGAGAGCTGGTCTCTACAATCATGCTGTTTAGAAACTGCGAGGTTCGGAGGAAGCAATACGGGAGCACGCATCGCGGAGAAGTTGAAAACGGGGCGAAAGAGTTTGGCATTATGAAAATGGTGAGCGCTGTTGTGCATGACCAGGCTGCCAACGCTGAAGCTGCAAGACGGATGCTGTTGGACGAATTGGGTTAGGACAGTGCTGTGTGCCCTGTGCGCAAGCTGTAAAGCACAATAAAAAAATAAAAAAAAGAACTTCTCTGGCCAACACTTGTCGCACTTTGGAGAAGCCAATTGCCAAGGCACAGAAGATTGTAACACACTTCCGCCGCAGTCTGAGTCTTGTAACTGAGGCACTGAATGACCAGCAGCGGTCGCAGGAATATCCACGCCACTTAAGCTGATACAAGACGTTGCCACACGCTGGAACAGCGCTTTTCCCTTTTTTTTTGGATTGCTAGTCTTTGAATGGCGCAGCCCTGGAAATCATATCCGAGTTACATATACACTGATTGCAAGACCTGCACTAGCCGCGGTCATTTTTCTCCATTCCTTAAGTTTTCATCGTGGTCCGTCTTGGCATCCCAGTATTCTTCCTCACTTAACTAATGCTATCCGATCAGCAGCCTCCACAACATTTTACGTAATTGTTTCTATTTGCTCTTTTCTCAAGCATTTTCTTATCATGGTTGCCCTTTTGGTTGTATCTCAAACACGTTCTCGATTACCGAGATTGATCACACAGCTATCATTTCATGATTATTGATTTTGGTTTAGGGACTCAATTCCTTGCATTCAGCTTTCTCATTTTCGACAGGTGTTAATTTTACTTGCAGGGGGAAACTGTCAAAGGTTCTATGGCCTACTTACAAGATGCCCAAGATATCTGATCAGCAGATTACAGCGACAGAGAGAAAAAGGAATTAAGTGTGTTCTGTCAAAATCCATCTGAGACTATTAGGCTGGAGTTACAGAGCTAATCAACTGAAACTTGTTCGGGACGCTCGGTATTGAGTCATGTCAGACGGTGGGAGGAGTTTGACGTGGGGCTGTCCTTTGTAGCAAAGGAAAAACAACCGAGTCCTAATCAGTTGATCGACACGGCTGAGGATTTGAAAGGCAGGGACTTAATGCCGTGACTCCCAGTCAAAGTCAAGATAGCCGACCACAATAATGGGCGTGGATCCATTTTGCTTTCATAATGATCTATTTTGAGAAGATGAGCCTTTGCCTTGTATAAATAATCATTGGCTGGAGGATTTTGGCACAACTGGCTACCACGTTGTTTTTGTATTATCCAAGTTAGGTCAGTTTCTTACAAACTTGCAGGACACTGGCCAGAAAGCTTTTCATGGGGCCTTTGTCTTTTTTCTTTTGAGACTTGCTATTCCTCAGAATCTTCCTTTTCTTCACCTGCCGAGATGAAATGCTCACGCTTTACCGTGCATTAGGTTTGTATGCGGAATCATGTGACCCAAGAAAATACCCTCCTAACTTTTCACAATTTGTATGACAACCCACACATTTCTGGAAAGTCAGATCATCACCTTTCCAATACGACCATTTTGAATATCACAGATTCGTGAAAAGTTATCCAGATGGGTGGGCAAAGGCCTGCCAAAAATACGCACTTCCCAGAAAATGCAGACCTGCCTCATTATGTCCTGTATGTATCATACTCTGGGGAGGGGAACACTCTGAAACAAGACTTGTCTGCCTTGCTGCACAGATAGACACGACTGCCCTTGCGATTGCAACATACCGCACATGAAAACAAAGATTTCACACAGCTGTGGTGCATCTTCCAGCAGACAGTACAATCAGCTCTCGCCTCAGACAAAAAACAAAAAGCATGATGAGCATGCAAGCTTGAATGGCTGTTCAACTTCTTCCTCCTTGGCCTGGGTGGGTCTTCATCATCTTCAATCTTTCCAAGCTGGCGGACAAGATTCTCCTCGAAGTTGCACTGGGAAAAGCCACGGCCTCACTCAATGACACCCGGATGCTGATACATCCATGCCGTCATAAGCTTGTATGCATTGATCGTAGCACTGGACTTCAAGAAGATGGTTGAAACATGACTTTGGGAATTCTTTGGAAGCTTAGGCTTATTAAAATTGTCAATCGCTGTGGTTTTCCAGTAGAGCTGCTGCTCAACTTGAAGATACCATTTACTTTTACCCCCTGCTGATTATAGACGCTATCAGTTGCACTGTGGATAGTGGACAAAACAGTTAAAACTCGCCTGTCAAACAATTAGATATACATTATATCATTAACTCGTCCACATCTCATGTCTCCGCGTTGGCCATACTTCTGCATGGACAGGATCTCTGTATGTGCCGAAATTCTTGTAGATTTCCACCAACTTCAGGGTTTTCCAATTCTGCGAGAACATTTCCAGCTTGTCCTCCAATGGCACCTCCCCCCCCC
>JAOWAR010162299.1:0-10385 GCA_028571005.1 Clathrina lutea
CAAAATCTTCTACGCCCATGCATGAACATGAGCATTTAAGGGAAGAGATATTTTTATTAGATTCCTTCAGATTGGCGAAGATCTTGTACGATTTCGCTGACGCTGCTGTACGCAGTACGGGTCCAGAAGGCGACAATGCAACTGGGGAGAGGATCCGGAAAAAACAGAGAGAAGAATGAGCATCGGGTTATGGGGCGAACCTAATCGTAATGAGCTAATGCAGGAATAAACATCAGACATCCAAGAATTAAAACATGTGGGCCAGCCAACCAAAGCAAAATAAGTCATTAACTCATCCTCAATGACGGCATACCGCGGTGTCTTGGGATCGCCACCAGCGCGTTGACTTGGTAAGTGCAAATTTCCTTCTTTGGTTTTATAATAACTTTACTTGCAAATGTTTATTGGTATTTTCCTTTCGGTGTGCCATCGTTTTGCTTCTTCCAACTATTTCTCTTCGGATCTAGATCCTCAAGCTCCTTCCTCCCCTAAGTGAGTAGTCGAAATGTGTTTTTTTCTAACATAACCACCAAGAGTATATGTTTCGAAAAAGTCAGCAAAACAGTTGACGATCAAAACCCTTCCTTGCCTTATTGTGGAAAATGTATAAAAACGCTCAAAGGAGTCCGAACAAGAATAAGAATTTCAAAAGAGAAATCTACCCAACTTTGGGGAAATTTTCACCAGAAATCTTGAAGGAATTCAACAAAAGGTACAGACTGAGAAAAACGTTATCCCATCTCTAAACAGAAGGTGAACTTTGGCATGAAAATCAGAGAAGCTGCGCAAATTGTTCCTTAAGGAAAGCGAACCAAGAAAAGAGGGAAGGACAGACGTTTATGTCTCAGATGACATCTTGGCTTCGCAGTATATACAGGAAGAAGACAATAAGCGCCAGGACGACAAAAGGCACCACAACTATCTTCCTCCAATAACGAAATCATTTCCCCAGATCCTCCTTTACAACCACCAGATTTTCTAGGTTTCCACCTTCTTCGTCTGGCTCACAAGTTAGCTCAGACATCCGTCTGCGACACACCTGCCCACTGACTGTAGACGTCGTTAGTGAATGCTTAGCGATCGTAAGCTCTTCCTCTAGTGAAACACCACCTAAAAGAGTTCCCACAGCCAAGGAAGTGTAAATGAGCTCAGAGTCGTCTGAGCCAGAGCTGCTTGACTGCAGTACACTTGAGTGAAGTTTACCATCGCTATCAGAGCCGGAAAGGCTCATCTCAATGGACTCAAACATGCTCCGAGATACGACGCATCCACGCTCTAGCTTGACAGGGGGAACGTCTGTACTCTTCCTCGAGAAATGCTCCATGTGGCGGGATCTACTCAAGTCACAGGCTGGTCGACGTCATCGCTGGATTTCGCTTTCTCGACTACACTGCTCGGAAGGACGTTCTCAACCTCGGCATCGTTTTCTGCCACAGAGATTACTGTCATGCGATCAACATTCCTACAGACAGGTTCCTGATGTTTGCAGGTGCCTTCTTCGCCCTTAGGATTTTTTTCCCCGGAACCGATTGCCACTCCAGTATCTTCATTGGTCTCACGAAGACTTGCAGGATCCTTGCTTGCATGGTGATTTTCTTCCAGAGGAATGGAAGCTGCTTGCTCGGCAGCTGTGCAATCAAAGGTTTTTCCTCGTCGGGGGAGACCAAGTAGCTCTTCTCCACTTCGAGGATCAGCAATTGTACTCCCCTCTCGCGGGTTCGCAGTCGATGGCTTTGCTGGTGTTGGTTCGCTTACAGCTTTCGAATGGTCATCCTGCCGAGGAACTGCGAGCACAGCGTGCGCTGCTCCGGGAAAAGAGGGAAGACCTTGATAGATGGTATCTTCCATTTTAAAGTCGTCCTCCAAGCAAGCTTCGCTCCGGATCGACTCCCACTGTTCCTGGGGTGTCACAAGCTCCGGCGTTCTGTCCTCGGCGCCTCCCCGATTTCTCATTTCCTTCAGACCTTCATAGCTCCAGCCGTCCATCTCAAAGCTAATCTTTTCCGCAATAGCCAAGGAAGAAACGTGCTTTCTTTACACTGTCCTGCTCTTGTGATCTGCGAGCTTAAGCAGACATCAGTCATCAAGAAGCAGCATCTTTAGATCCTTTAGCTACATTTCATGTAAGGCCAAGGCTTTTCCAACCACCTTTCACAACTTTACACCTTGCTTTTTCTTGACATCCTATTTTTTTACTATCGTCACAGGATCTTTGTCAGCATGTCCATCAAGTGATCCTGGTGGGCTTGTGCATAGAGGAAATGTTTCAGGAGGATCACGTGGAGCAGGTGAGCAATTGTGTTGTTGCTCTCGTCTTTTTCCCATTTTCTCTTCTTTATTGCATTTGCTGCTTATTCCAATCACAAATATCTTGTCCTCCTCCTCCGCCTCCTCCTGCTCCTCCCCTTCCTCCTCCTCCTCAGCCTCTTCCACCTCTCCCTTTATTGGGAACTATTCTCCCTTCTAATCGTTCCCTCGTCCATCTTATTCTTCTCTCTCAATCTCAACCACAACCTTTTCTCCCTTCTGGCTATTCCAACGTATCTTCTACCTCCTCTCGTCCTCTTACTTTTGCTTCGCCTCCTCCTTCTTGCCATCCCCACTAAGTTCTTTACCATCACCTTTCCTCCATCCTCTAACATCCGACTCCTTGCAATATTCTTTTATCCTCTTAATTCTTAATTCTCCAAGCATTCTCCTCATTATATCCTTTCAACTGAATTGCATAAACAATAAAAGCTTCCAGAAACACCCGTCAGAGCTTTACCACGAAGTTCTCCTTTTGGATGTTTTCTTTACCTTTACCTTTTATCCAGGATCTTTGAGAGCAGGTCCATCAATTCATTTTGGTGGGCTTGTGCAGGGTTCAAAGTTTTCAGGGATAGGATCACGAGAGGCAGGTGTGCAGCATTATCATTCTTGTCATTGTTTTTCCAAGTCCTTTACATTTAACTTGCCATATTTTATCCTTCCTGATGATCTCCTCCTCCTCCTTGGTCCTTCGCTCCTCCAGTTCTCTTCCTCCGCTTCCGTGTCCTCCTTATGCACTTCATCCTCCTTCCCCTCATACACCTCCTCATTATCCCCTTTTCCTCTTATTTTATACTCTTTATTTCCAACGTTTATATTGCATTTTCCTTTTCTGCTTGGTGCTGTTGCAAAGGCTCCTCCCCTACTCTTCCTCCTCCCCTTCCTCTTCTTCCCGCTCTAACTTCAGCTTCCTCTCCTTCAGTGTCGTCCTCGTTACGTTCTTCATCCTCCTCCTCTTCATCCTCATTGTCCTCCTGCTCCTCCCACTCCAATATCTGCTTACCCCATCCTCCACATCGCCCTCTGTTGTCAATCCCGGCGCCCCATCCAGCACATGTACATGACCCTTCGGAGTTGACACAACAGAATAAATTTGGACGAGCATAAGCGCGTGCCCGCCAAACAACAAGCAAGAACCACCAGGAAACTGAACTGAACCAAAGCTCAAGGACAACCGACTTAAAAGACTACTAGATGGTGTGTGTGTGCGTGCGTGCATTTGATGGGTGGGGGAGCCATTGGTCATCTTCTGGTATTAATACTAAAGAAGGAAGAGACAGATCAGGAAGTACATGCAAACAGCTCCGGCGTACGTGCATACAGAATCAAATCGTTATGCTCTGTAACCTGCTTTGCTCCTTATCCTCTTCTTCAATCTTCTCTGATTCCTTCGACCTATGCGCCAGGTGCTTGCCATCATCACCTCTCGTAATTTCTTCCCTTTAGATCATTTAAGCTGAAATTCGTGAAAGATCAAGGCTTCTCCAATCACCTTTCACAGCTTTACGCCTTGTCTTTTTTGACATCCTATTTTTTACTTTCATCACAGGATCTTTGATAGAAGGTCCATCAAGTGATCCTGGTGGGCTTGTGCACAGAGGAATGGTTTCAGGAGGATCACGGGGGGAAGGTGAGCAGCACAGTCGTTGTCATTTTCTCCATTATGTTTCTTTATTGCACTTGCTGTTCATTCCTTATTTATTCCATGTGCAAATATCTCCTCCTCCACCTCTTCTTCCACCGCGATCTATTCTCCTCCTCATCATCATCTTGCTCTTTCATTTCCACCTCTTCTTTCTCCTCCTCCTCCTCCTCCTCCTCCTCCTCCTCCTCCTCTTCCTTCACCTACCTCCGCATTTCCTCTTCCTCCTCCCTCTTCTCCTCTTCCACCTAATAGTCTAGCTCTTCAGTTTGCCATTTCTCCTTCCTCTCCTTCCTTTTATGCCTCCTTCTCTGCAGCTTTACCATCTCCTCCTTTGCCCAACCTATTTTGTCATCTTTCTCCTGTAACACTTTTTCTCCTTCCAGCCTTCCTCCATTCCTTTTCTCTAGAACATCAAATCTGAACTTTATGGATGTCCAAGTCCCCAGCTCGTACCCCTTTCAAGACTTTATCATTAATTAATAATAGTTTTCCCTTAAGCCGTCCGGTCTGGATTTTTGGGCTGCAGTTTCGCATTTGGATATGAGAATCTCAGCACCTAAAGGCTTCGGCTGTGCACGTGCATGTATGCCATGGAGCTGTATGCGTTGCACATGCATGGTGGACGCAATTTTGCGCTACGCTAGAAATGTCGATTTGCGTGATGACATCAACATTCGGAACAAAAAAACCAATGACCTGCCAGGAATTTCTTTGCAGAACGTATTGGCGAATCGGCCCAAAAGTCCGGACCAGTCGACCTAAGGTATTCTTGTTGATAACATTCTGTCCTTAAATTTTGGTACACTATCTTTGACAGGAGGTATGTCAACGGTGTCTGTTGGAGTCCAAAGTGGGAACTCATCTGAAAGGGGTTGGGGACAGGCAGGTGAGTGGAGCTGTGTTGCCTGTCATTAAATCCACAGACTGTTCTTCAGCATTTTTCTGTTCCAGCCTTTTACCACCTTGAAGTTCTAGCTCCTCCTTCCTCTCCTTCCTGTCCTTTTATCCCTGTAATGTCTCAGTTTCCCATGCTTTCCTGTCTTCTTTCAGTCATATCGAGTTGATCTGCTGGCCACGGCGAACTTTTCGATCCGGGAACTCGAGCATGCGCATGGTCTCTGCGCGGCCGCAAAATCATGTGTGCACTTCTCAATGCGACGCTCGCGGCACGGCCATCTGGCACACAGATGTTTGCCAGGGTTGCATGCAACATTTGTTGACGTCAGAGGTCAAGTGTTGACCGGAAGGGGCGGCAGGGTACAACACTGAATATCTAGCTGCGGGGGCATGCTATCAACTTCTAACCATTTCCAAAGTGTTTTTCACCCTCGAAAACCCCCAGTTTGAGTCCAAATTCGGTTGGTTTACGACAAGAGGTCCTAGAAAAAAATTCAATGGAATAATTCTAAGTGGGAGCTTCGAGTGCCCCGCCTCAGCACCGACCAATCAGCGGCCAAGATTTTTATCGGTCATCGCGCGAGCTCACGTGCATCGCACGCAGCTCACGTGCATCGCACGCGGGATTTCAATGCACGTATGCACAATTCCGGCCAACACGGAAGCCTGTAAAGTTCGCTGGAACATTTCGATATGAACGAGATGATTACTTCTTCACAGAAAATAGGCAAGGAAAGACCTTGACACCTGTCTTGTCAACAGGTGACGGGTATTGTAGAGCGTAAAATTGTTGTGCTAGGAGGATTTGCAGAAGTTCTTTAGTCTGTCAACAAACAGCTACAACTTTCGTCCCCGTGACTAACAAGTTGAAGAAAGCATGATGTGTAAGGAGCAACGTAAGGTAGGCAAGGGGAAGTTTTGAGGCAACTGAAACGTCAATTGGAAATCTAGAATTGGTATAGTAAGCAGTGAGATCTTGGAGTTGCCAATTTGGTCTCCGTCCATATGCATTGACGTTTCAAAGTTGTCAGCGCTGTGCCTGGGGTTCCAAACCCACAACACAGAGCCATCTTGATCAGAATCTGATGTTATCCTCATCCGTTAAAATATCTTGGATCAAGTAGATCTCCCACCATTGTGCTCGTCAAAGTCAGAACCGAAACGACTCACGAAGACAGAGGGAAAATGCCAGAAACGTGCAAAGGCCTCACTGGCAGGCTTTGAAAATTGGCCTGGTGTTAACTTATCTAAATCAGGGATGGCCTGCTGCTGTGATTTGAAGTTTAGTCGTGTTTGTGCAATCTCTCTTCCCTATTCAAATGTGTGCAATAAAACTATTGCTCTTACAACAAAAGTTTCCGATTTCTGGGACACTTCCCTGCAGTCTCCAGGCACGGGTCATCTGGCTACCTGCTCTGCCGTACAGATGGCTAATGAGCAATTTGTGTAACTTTGAACGCGCCAACTGGTTAAGGCTAAAAAAGCCCAGATTACAGTTCTAACACGCTCTCAATCCAGTGTTTTGTTTCCTCCACAGCCCCTTCAACAGCTGTAGGGTCTGAAGTGCGCAGGGGAAGTGTTGGAGCAACTTCATTCGACTTCTCATGGTCACCGCCTTTGTTCCAAGACAGAAATGGAATTATAACACGTTACATTGTTAAAGTAACGAACACCATGCAATATGGACATCCAGCTCATTCTCCACAAATTGTAACAGTCATAGACATCCAACCAGGAAATTCTTCGGTTGAGCAAGGCCAAATCCAGAGAACCTCTGTGACCAGTTTAGAGGAGGACTATACATACAATGTGACCATAAGAGCATGTAACGGTGAAAAGGAAGAAGACTGCTCTCCAGAGTTGGAAGCCATAACAGTTCAAACAAATAGAACAGGTGAGCTAAGTTTCTTGTCAGAGCTTCATGGAATAGAATCTTGTTTCACGGCAATCTTTCCCGCATTGTGTAGAACACGAGACTTTTGCAGCGCAAAGTGTAGATTTGACAGACAATAGGAAGATTAATCAAGGCAATAGCCTTAATTAATCAGCACAAAATAGCTTTTGTACTGAAAGCTATCTTCAATGGGCACAGCCATTTGAGGGTACAGTAGCTTTGCGAGGCGCATTTGCTTCACAGCCCCTTAGGCACTCGTCCAGGTCCTTCCTGCAAGAAAATGAAGAAGAAAATTTCAGCACTTGGGACACTGCCATCGGCTTGTTTGTGGAAGTTCTTGTGAGATACAAGATTGAATGACTCACGCGGTAAAAAGAAAGTTTTTGCACAAGAAACCAACTGTACAATCTCTACACCTTATGTCTTTAGCGCTTGGCCAACCCCTCCCTCCCACACACACGCACACACACACACGCACACACAAACACACACATTGACACAAAACAATCGACTACTAAGCCTGCACCAAAATTGGCGTAAAGAAAGGAGGTAATCCCCGCACAGTCAATAGAAAAATTGGCAGCAAATGAACTGCAAAAGATCGAGGCCCCACGCCTTGAGCGCGTGGCCAGCCTCCCACCCCCACACACGCATGAACACATCCAACACAAAAAAGGAAAAAAAACAATTATTAGCAAGCCTTACGCAAGTCAGCGTAACGAAAGGCAGAGAATGCTCACGCTGTTCTTTGAAGTTCCGCTGGAAGTCACAATTTTTCCCAGTATGTGAATTGTTCGGAGATCAGGCTAGCTTAGCAAAACGCTTAGTTCTTGAACGCCCTGTTCCAGCTACGTACAAAAATGGGCCAGAAAAGATCCGTAGACTATGCGTCGGTACACATGAGGCAAAGAATGAAGCCTGTCCTTGTAGAACGACAGGCAAGCAAAGTCTGAAATTACACGCAAAGCAGGCTTTCACCAGCTGCATACAAATTGATCCTGTTTCAATCCGTGAATTAGTGCCGCGCTCTTTGCCCAGAAAGCCGATATTTTGTGGACTTCACAAGCTTTGGAGTTTTGTGACATTTTTTTGTGGCTCAGAAAGCTTTTCTCCCACTGAGCCAGCAGTCTAAGCCGAGGTCACACCGTGTTAAAAATCACTCCAGCAGCTGTTAGAATACGAACACAACGAACTAAATTCCTCACCCCGATGGAAAGGAGAGGAAATTGTTTTTCAACGAATAAGGACGTGGCAAATTTGACCCAACAGGGGAAAAATATGTGAACTGAATGACCGGTAACAGACAGACACACACATGCCATTAAAGCTGGGCTGAACCATCTTCGATTTCAAGTACACCTCCTCGTCTTCCGGCATGGGACATTTTTCTACCTACTGTGCTGTACAAAACGCGAATCAACAGTTTATCTAATTGTGCAATGGCCAACTTCTCAAGGCCAGCATATCCCAGATGACAGTTCTTGCGCGTTCTCAATCCAGTGTTTTGTTTTCTCCACAGCCCCTTCAACAGCTGTCGGGTCTGAACTGCGCAGGGACAGTGTTGGAGCAAATTTGTTCAACCTCTCATGGTCACCGCCTTTGTTCCAAGACAGAAATGGAATTATATCACGCTACATTATTCTAGTAACGAACACCATGCAGTATGGCCATCCAGCTCATTCGCCACAAACTTTAACAGTCATTAACGTCCGGCCAGGACCTTCTCCGGCTGATCAAAACCAAATCCAGAGTATCTCTGTGACCAGGTTGGAAGAGGAATATACATACAATGTGACCGTAAGAGCATGTATCGGTGAAAAGGAAGAAGACTGCTCTCCAGAATCGGAATCAATAACAGTACGAACAAATGGAACAGGTGAGCTAACCTTCTTGTCAGGTTCATGGTTTCATAGAAAAGTAGCTTTTTTTTTTAAACCGAGATGAATGAGCAATGGAGTCAAGATTGATCATGGCTGATCATTCTATTGTAACCCTTACATGATTTTCCATCGATTTTGAGTGGGATATCTGTTGGCATTTATATCTCGTTACTACGACACTGTTCGAGGCATTCATTTCCTGTAACTACAGCACCGCACGAGGCCTTAGTTTCTGGTTACTCTGCAGCTCATGAGTATCAGTTGCTCTATGCGAACAGCTGATGAATAGGGGAAGATGATGAAGCCACCAAAACAATTGTTTATTGTTCACATTCCTAGATTCTTGGTCTCCCGTACCGTGCCCTCTTTCTTTCTTGTCCTGTAGAATAGAGTATGTCACTGCCCAAAGTCTCACTGACAAGTTGAATGTTATGAAGTGGTCAATCAACAGCTTTTTCACTGGTTCAAATGTCAATGTTATCTCTTTGTGCAAACAAAAAGTCCAGGACAATGCTCTGTTTAGTTTGTAGTCCATTTGAAGCACAGACACAGCAGGTAGTGGAGAGGACGAGACTAACGGTGCTGATTGTGACACACCAGGTCACGGGGTTGTTTTGGAGTGCTGATCACAGGCGAGATTCTTCTAAACGAGGAGTACGTAGACGAAGATGGGAGGGATGTCATGGACATAGATGTTTTAGATGATGGACTGTCGAGGGAGGAGGAAGGGCTGGGTCTGCTGCTTTAAACCAAGAAACGCCAGCGACTTTGTGTTTCCATGTACATGTTTAAATTTCTGTGTTTCATTGCACACAAATGCTGGTGATTGCTTCGCTGAGTATCATCTGAAACATCAGTAGGTTATTTTTAAATTTATTTTTCAACTGACATGAAATTAAAAGTAATCTCAACTGGTTCACTAATCAGTTCGAATTGTTTAGCATTATCAGTTACTCTGACCATAAGCATTCTGCAAACTGCTTGTGTTGACACGGAGTTCGTGCCGCTTTTCTTTATCTCCAAGACTGAAAATAATATTCTTGAAAATCTTCAATATCTAAGCTTTCAGAGAATACAAGGGTTGGTATACGGCATTTAGTTTTTGAGATATTGAGCAGAGAAGTCATGGCCAGCAATGCAATGACACGCACACAACGAGCGCCGGTCTATTTTTACAAAAAAATTGCCGTTACGATTTTTACCCGTAGATCACTTTGACTGGAGAAACCTTTCTTCCTTTTTCCAAATTCAAACGAGGGCTCGAAAAATTCTGCGAGCAAGCCCCGGAGCGTCCACAGAAGCTTACTTGACGATTCTTGTACAGCGTTGGTGCTAGAACAAAATAGCCAGACCCGAAACAGAAAGCAGGTTTTGGGAAGGAAAGCAAAGGAAATCTGCATTTGGTCCTGTACAATCTTGCCTCCGAACGCCGAAACAAGCATTTTCCTAGGCACGGTACACAGGCTGCCGTCAAAGAATCCAACGTGCCAGCACGCTGAGCACTTTCTTCGAATCACGAAGCGTCCGAATAGCTAAAAAAAATCGCTTGAGAGGCTGAATTACATACCCGAAAACAAGCGCGAAGATTGGGCAAAACCAGTGCAACTTGGCCTCTGCATGACCCCGGCGCACGGACGGCCGTCAAGACGTGCGGTCTTCCTTCTTTCTTCTTCCAACCTACACCAAACGAAGGCTTCTCGAAGCTGTTTGTGACACGTCATGTGTAGTTACCTAGGAAACTGAGGCAATACAGGTTTAA
>JAOWAR010162310.1:0-17361 GCA_028571005.1 Clathrina lutea
TTTGAAAAATCATTCACTAAGAGTAGGAGAACTAATTATATGAAGAGGCTCACTCAATATTCTACAGAAAGCAAGCAAGAAGACAAGAACTAGAAATCCCAGCAAAAGATTCGGAAAGTTTGGCCGCTCTAAGATAAAAAAAAAAGATCAATTGATTAGAGCTGTCATTAATCCAATCAGTGTCAAGACAGCACAAACTGAGTGAAGATTATGCATGCTTGATAGAGCCAAAGATCTGGTCTTGTCTCCAAAATGAATACAGAACAAAGAAATGATCAATGACGCACTTTGCCCGCAAAATAACAAGTTTGATACAATCAAACTGAAATTCTTCAGGAAGAAATTGAACCATCAAACATATTTCTTTTCTGCATTTCCGATTGGCACAGACCGGATTCGAACCTGCGATGAAACAGCGCCTAGCCATACGGAAATCCTGGTGTCAATTGCTCAGACCAATTCACCGGCTCAAAAAAGTCGGTTTCTTTGCGAGCTTTCGTCTTTTCATAGAACACGGTTGAGCTTCGGTTCTGTGAAGCACTACGATGTGGCTCGCATTTCGGGGACTACAGATCGCAATGACCTGCAGCTGGAACAAACTCATGAAAATTGAGAAGGGGAGGATGAAAGACAAAGACAAACCCAGGATTTGGAACTCAAACTGTCAATGAAACTGAAATTCTCCTGGAAGAAATTGAACCATCAAACATATTTCTTTTCTAAGTTCCAGATTGGCATGGACCGGATTCAAACCTGTCTTTTATCCTCCCATTCTCAATCTTCATCAGTTTGCTCCAGCTCAGTTCAATGCGATCCGTAGGCTCCGACCTGCGATCCACATCATAGTGCTTCACAGAACCGAAGTTCGACCATGTGTTATAGAAAGAGCAAAGCTTGCCATTAAACTGACTTTTTTGAGCCGGTGGATTGGTCTGAGCAATTGACACCGTTTCATCGCAGGTTCGAATTCGGTCTGTGCTAATCAGGAATGCAGAAAAGAAAAATGTTTGAAAATTTAATTAATACACTTCGAAGGAAAAAGCTATCAAAGCTTACTTAAGGCTTTCTTAAAACTTTTGAGAGGAATGTTTAGCCACTTGGACTTGTTGATGTTTTCAATTTTATTTTAACTCTATCAATGATGCAAATGAAGAACTTTTCAAGAACGTACTCAGAAATATACCCGTCAGACTGACATTCGATTTGAAGGTTGACATGGTCAATATTATAATTATTATAATCCACACCGAGAAAAAAAAACATACCATCTGCGCCCATCCTTCACTAGTGGAAGTCATTTGTTATGAATGAAAGTCGAAGTTCTGTTTTTCAATCAGCATGTGCAAAGGAGTATCGAAAGTTTCATCAACAACATTTTGTAATGGCAAATAAATGGAATTATGGCAGCACATATGAACATGGCAAAGTATGTGTCACTTAAAGTCATTCATTTGCCTAAGAAAATATTGTCAAAGGCAATAACCAATGCTAAAAATAACGGTGATAATTGGTGTCTGAAGTGGTCCTTACTTTCAGCATTGCATCCTGTTGAAAGAAAAAGCCATCCTGACTGAGTGTCCAAGTATAAACTCTGGGAGGATGAGTTCAATTTTTCTGGTTTTGACTTTCTGACATCCACAACTCAAATAGCAAAAGTTGAGACACAAAATACTTTAATCCTCAGTGTAAAGCAAATGTATGCCACCTGTGACAAGACACAAGTACAATGGAACTGCAGGAGAGCAACAACCTCCTCTGCATGGTAGTGAAGGGAAGGGCAGCAGTTGAGCATTACTGTCACTGGGGCTGCAGAGATTTAACTGGTGATGGAGGTCTTCAGTGCCTTGCGACATGGTTTCCCACAAAAGCATCGCCATGGTAAGCTTGTCACCGGATGCCATTGTCCAGGAGAGTGACCTCGATGCTTCACTCGCATGGCCCGTTTTTCAATTTAGCAGCATTCAGCTGCTCCTGAAGAGACACAACTTCATCACCCCGATAACAGAATATGCTGTGCAGATCGACTGAACGTGTGTCACTCAAAAATCGTTATCTTGTCTATTGTGCTGCTTTTTCTTTCTTCTTCTTCTTCTTCTTCTTATTCTTATTCTTCTTCTTCTTCTCCTTCCTCCTCTTCTTCTTCTTCTTCTTCTTCTTCTTCTTCTTCTTCTTCTTCTTCTTCTCTCACACACACACACACGTCTGCACGAACCCGCACACACACACGCACATTCTGAACCAGTTAAGATATAGCTTCTGTTGAGAAAATTCTTACGCCATCTTGCCTGACTTTTTGGAGGTTGGACCAGTGAAGCTGCATGGCACCGGCCACCAACTCTCAGTGTCCTTGCTGAACGCTGGCCAGCCCACTATGCAGTATACCATGCTAGGGGTTGCAGAAAATTTCGGAAAATTGTCATGTTTTGTGCAGCCTTTACTGAAAAGTATATGCCCATTGTTGTGCGAGCAGGCAAGGGCATTATGATGAGAAGTTCAAAATCAATTTTACACAAGTTTTCTTAGCAATTGATATAGAAGAGCACTTTCTGTTTCTTACCAAAGTTAGCTGTGCTTCATACACATCACTTTTGACTCGGGTGTCCGAGTTGGTGCTTCTTGTTGGCTAGCTTCGATGACAAGCTTGGTGCTTTTGCAAAGAGCTGACTGTCAGTGTTGTCGGTCCTAGATTCAACCAGCTGGCGAGCCATACCCAAATCGAGCGTCTTTTCATCGCTGACTTCGCTAATGAGGGAAGGGGAATAATATTTCAAACAATGAGATGTAGAGAGAAAGATAGAGAGTGACCGACGTTTCGCCTGTCCGGGCTTCATCTGGTTCTGACAAGAGTGTGTGTATAGGTTAGGAGGAGGGAGAGGTGTGAGACAGAAGGTGAGAGGTGTGAGGAGGGTGGCACTAAGGGGTGAGAAGATGCATGTAGAGAGGTGATGGGAGTGTGGTTAGGCTGTGCATGGAGGCAAATCACGTAGGGGGAGTGCATAGGTATGCTATATGTAGAGGTGCTAAAGGAGCAAAATATCCAGTCCATTGTCACTATTGATAAGATGTCCAGTTGGCTGGAGGCGGTTGATCCACTTTTTTCCAGTGCACGTCTTTGTAGGACGTTGGTGGGTGCTGCTTGGAGGATGGAGACTCGCATCTGGTGCGAAGGTCTGTCGTTGAAATGTTTTGCCACAGGGGTGTCCTCTTTGTGCTTGATGCCTATTTTGCTCCTTTAGCACCTCTACATATAGCATACCCATGCACTCCCCCTACGTGATTTGTCTCCATGCACAGCCTAACCACGGACATGAGGGTTCAAGGGTTCGCATGAGCCGATCGAAGTTTGAGACTCGTTCCAAATATTCACTCAGCACGTAAAACACTTCATGCCCTATAGCTCTAAAGTAAAGGAAGGTGAGAAAACGGAGCATGGCTTTCATAGAAACCTCGTGGCACGAGGCTGTCAAAGAGTTCCCTGCCTTTCTATGGATGAGTACAGGATTGCATGACTCATGCTTCGTGATAGAGAGGCATTTGTCGTCATAGTTTTTGTCGATTTTCGTACCACCTTTCCAAATTGCCAGGTTTGAATGACGATTATGAATTTTTGGAAGAGATCAGGTTGAAACTTGAAGGGGAAGCGCGCTCGATCCTTGTACTCTGACGATTCTGGCTCAGAGAAAAGATGATGGCCCGCACGGTCCTTCTTCTATCTTTGAATGCATTAAGCCGAAAGGTGACACTCTTTGATCATGACACCTGAATGACAGGCGGAGCAAAGGGCTTTTGTCCGTACACAGTTCCGTTTCTTGGTGAAAACACCAGTGATTGCAAATCTGCAAGTACTTTGCTTCGTCGGTGCACTGAAGGATCGGTTCTCTGTGCACCGTAGCCTTAGTTGTGGACAGTCCTCTTTTCTACACTGAGCATTTTTAGTTGAGGTCTTAAGCTTTGCCTTCGCCTGTGACCGAGAAGTGAAACTAGGTTTGTTTGAGGCGAGGTCGACCGACTTGTTTCTTCAAGAATGGTATGCATATGCATGAGCCGGACCGGTGTCCGCCCATTGTTCCGACTCCGATCAGGAAAAGCCAACATGTACACATGCAAGTTTCACACACAGTCCCTTCGTCCGAGAGTACATTCCTCTACACAACTTCACAAGCTTCATCGTGTGCACGTTGTCAGTCTTTCGGATTTCCTGGACTTTGACATGTCAAAGTATTACCGTCGTAAACTCATTCCATTCTCCTGATTCGCATGATCTCTTGATCACGTTTTGCGATGCTTTCCTCTGCTGAAGACCTGGAACCCGCTTTGCCATTTTGACCTCTTCCAGCTGTGTCTTGTTTCCCTATACACCTACCCAGCAGTTCTGCCTTCAGCTCGGCGTCATTTCAACGGGTAGTCACGCGCCTGCTTTTTTGTCGATGGTCTTCCTTTTGCGAGGCAGTCCAGGGAAAACCCTTGGTACAAACCGGCCAAGCTCGGCCGGACTCAGGGTCGTGTCGACTTCCCGAAGCAAAGATGACATCGACACGAAGTCCAAGGGACAGTCTGAAACAACAAAGTTCTCCAACAGCCTAACAACAATGAGGCAAATGCCATAAACCAAGAAGAGAGAAAGAAAAAAAGCCCTGTGTCATTACATACATGTGTTCGACAACACATGCCATCCAAGGCCAAAAAAGCATCCGCCAGGTTCACGTAGCAATAATTTTGCAATAGTAGTTGTTGTTGTTGTCGTCACATTCCTCATTGTCATTATCGTTGTGTTTGTTGCCATTTCTTGTCTTTGCTGTTGTTGTTGTTGTTGTTGTTGTTGTTGTTGTTGTTGTTGACGCATCAGCCAGTCTTACCAGGTAGTTCCAGCATTCGAAATATCCTGGAGAACTGTCCATTGTGCTGCATTGGAAAACCGTTGGCAATTTTGTGCCATTTTTATATAATGATGAACCATAGGGGACTTCCCACAGGACAGTCCAGGTCTCTGACGTCATCAATAGCTAAAAGAAGCTGTGTACTCATCCATAAAAAAGGCAGGCAACTGTTAGGCAGCCTCGTGCCACGAGGTTTCTGTGAGGGCCATGCTCCGTTACCTAACTCCTTTTTTAGATCTATACGGCATGAAGACTTTTACCGGCTGAGCGAATATAAGGGAGTAAGTCTCAAACTTCGATCGGCCCATGCAAGCCCTCGAACCCTCATGTCCACGACCCCGCCGACCATGCAGTACAGCAACTGGCATGTCACCACATTACCTGGTACAGCTGTGAATCATGTGGTGAATAGAGAGGATTAGTGAATCGTTCATTCGAATGCGTTAATGTGAACAAATTGAAATGGGGGTGCACAGACTGGTCCGGGATCAAGGAATCACTCATCAAGGGCTCAATCGACTCTATCCAACGAAACGAAAAGAAACGCGGCCAGCGCTCGCATGTGGTGACACGAGGAGCAAAACTGGCACGGAAATGAAAACCTAGACTGGAAGGGCTTGAGAAAGGAAAGCTCTTCCTTTCAAAACAAGGATCGGGAAAAAATAATTTTATGTCTCATGGTGATTCCATCATCTCAAGTGTCATTTGCTATGTGTCTCATCCTCAAACAGACAACAGGTTGGCAGCAGACTGCCCATGTAGCCAGTCCTCTACCTTACTCCTTGGAGAAGTGACTGGCATTGAACAAGAATGCTAAAAGTGCAGGGCAGTGCATGTCCTTACCGTCAATTCATCATCAGGATCAAGTCTGGGTCCTAGCGGCAGACGCTTCTCGTCCTCGTCATCAAGGGCAAGAAACAAAAATTAATGCAAGCTCCTACTTGTCATGTCCGCCAGCGTCAACGGCAAGAAGGCTTTTTGATTTTATTTTCATTGTTGTTTGAATGATTGCTCAAGCAGGACAGCGGAGTCATTGTCGAGGTGGTCTCCTTGAGCTAAAGTGATAAATGACAAAGGAGCGAAAAGCATCCATGATAAAAGAAAAAAAGAGGTCAGGTCAGAAAGATCGATGGAAATAGCGGTCGAAAGCAGGCTCGCCTGACATGTCATGATTGCATGAGCATCGGCAAACTTATTCAAAATCACGCGCCATTTTCCACCGTAGGCTTGGCACTGCACGGCCTCGCTCACGTTCCCGGGCGCGTCAACGAATGCTAATCCTATCGCTAACAAACCGCAGGAAACGAATGGGCCGACGAAATCATTTCGTTTCGGTTCATTCACATTGACGATTCACGAATCCTCTCTAATATCTGTGGTCGGCACTCAAAGAAGGTCGACAAAGTTCGATGTTAGGGTGCCACCGTACCGTGGCGCCCGGGAGCCTTGCCATGTTGGGTTACTTGGTACTTCCATAGTCTACTCGTTTGCTCTCGATCGTACGCTTTCCGAAGGCCGAGACCTCAGATCGTGTAGACCCTCAGCTGGATTCGATAGGTTCCAAAGGCCCTTTGGCTTGAGGGAAAGTGGACAAGCTGCGAAAGCTCTACTTCACCTGGCCTGTTTCAAGTTCCACAGCAGAGAGATCAGTGGCTTCTCTGCGCCGCATCAAGACATACCTGAGGAGTACTATGACACAGTAGCACTTGAACAATCTGTTCCTACTGTACGTCCACAGTGGCAGAACTGACAACCTGGATCTTTCACATGTGACGAAACAGCTTGTCAGCAATTTTTTGCAAGTTTTGAGCCGCATGTGTCAATAAGTGATACAAAGCATAGCTGGACCAGAGGAAAAGGTGAAATGCGACTCCATTGTCAGTGAGCAAAATAACAAGGCCCATGTCATCAGTTGGGGCGCCGTCATCCCGATATGAAAGAAAAAACCCTACAAGACCCCTAGACCCGTCTGTGCCCACCTGTTTCTGGACCTATCTCAAGACAGGATAGGGCACTAAGGGATGACAACGGGTCCCAGGGTGTGTGTGTGTGTGTGTGTGTGTGTGTGTGTGTGTGTGTGTGTGTGTGTGTGTGTGTGTGTGTGTGGTTGTTATTGGTTTTTGGCAGTGGTTCATTTTGCAAGGGCCAGTGGCTGCTGCATATCATCAACTGAATTTCTTCAAATTTGGCAACTTTCAAAACATTTGAAACGTTTGGCAATTTTCAAAACGTTTATTCTCATTAGTTCTGGATGAGAATCGGTATGCCAGTGCCAACAGATGCTGCAATATCCTTGAGTTTGCCAACTTGAAACATGTTTTATAGATTACTGTGCTCGTTTCTGGTTGCGGATCAGTTTGCAACTGCGGGCTTAGAGAAGCTGCCTCTCTTAGCTCTTCAAGTTTGGAAACTTTGTTAGGTGTAGTACTGTAGTCATTTGTATCTGCAAATCAGTTTGCCATCAGGCACTGCATCATTGAATTTCCGTGGCAAGTTTTAACTGTGTGTGCTGTCGGAGGCCGGAAAATAATATTCCTTTGCATTTCCAAGCCCCCGGCCACCCTACTCCCTAGCAACTTCCTACGCCGCTGCAAGGAGCGTGTGTTCATACCATCACTGTCAAGAAAGGAAGAGTAGAGGCGAGAAACCAAGACATTATGGTCGTTGCTTCATCAGCCAAACTTCTTGGTTTCTCCTCTGGTAATGTAGCAGCTTTGACTTTGGCACCAACATTTTTCCCCCAGAACCAATCACTTAACTCAATTAAACATGTGATCTGTTCATAGTCAGTGACAAACATCAATGAAACCTGCGAAAGACCTGGGCAATGACGTCAAAGTGCCACCTGGAAAAAACGTGGTGGTGTAGACAGATAAGTTGACCCTAACATTCTTTAATCGCTGAATGTGATCTCCTATATTTTAAGGGCACACAACAGTTTTATCTGATATGTTAGGCAAAATGATAATGTATAACTCACGTCGATTAACTTCCAATCCGTGAAAATTATTCAAACTACAATTTACAGCTGATTGGACGAGTGTAAATGCGGTACGTTACTGATATCAGTTGGAATTCCTTCACTCTGCCGCGTTTGTTTCTGTCTGTATGGCAAGCATTTGTATTATTTGCTATTAGATTACTGCCCAGACGCTCTTGCCTTCTTCTTTGCTCTGCTCAATAGCCATGCCCGACTTCCACGCCGGCGCTGACAGATCTCAAGGAGACTCCTAATGAAGATCAGTGGGAAGTCTCACGAGAGTCGCTCCAGATGGTGAAGAAGCTCAGCGAGGGACAGTTTGTAAATGTGAGCGGAAATCCTTGTCCCCTCTTTATAATTCATCGATGCACATCGACCTCATGATTTTAGTAGAAGCACAGGTTTAAGGATAGTTCTGCCCCTTGGAGAATGTTTTCACACTTTTTGCCATTTTTCACTGAAAACACCTGACAAGGCATGAAGTTTCTGCACTGGAAAATTTTGCCAGAATTCCGCCGGAAAGTTGGAGAACTTGTCATTGACGTCCAAGGATTTGAAGCCGCAGGTTCCTCAGGCGGAAGTTCAATTCCGTTTTGTTGAAACTTGGCTCCCCCAACTTTAGTTCGACATAAATCAGCTGTTAGTTGCCTGGATCGACTTCAAATTTCTACGCCACCTCCTCTATCATAGATCAATAACACAGCACTAGGAAAATTGATTTTCTTTCTCTATATCATACAATTTGAAGTGGAGCAAACCTATGTATGCTGAAATATGACTTTCTTTTGTTTCAACTTTCTAAATAAAGTTGAAAAATTTCCCCAATTTCTACCAGACCAAATGTATCATCAATACATCATTTCACTTCCCTGCCTAGAAGATGTCCATGCATCCTACAAGCAAAAAACGCCTTGGAAATTGGAAAGCATGTCTCCCAATAAACCTACATTTGGAGAAGGCTATGACAGTGTAGCCAAAACTGTTGTATGACGACTGTTTCTTTTGTATTGCGTACTTCGTTAATGAAGAGGCCTTTTAGACTGCCAGTAATGGCTAGTGTACAAGAACGTGCTTGCCTTGCCTTTATCAAAAGAGGTGAAAGCTTTGCTAGAATCTGCATGGATGTGTGGAAAGAAAAATTTAGTCCCATTCACGTGTGGAAAGATGAAGCATTCGTAGCCTCTTTTATGCCTGATCAGTTTGTAATGGGCTCATTTCCACACAGCTATTTGAAGAAAGTAATTTTAAGGCAGAAACCCAAGTTTGAGCCTATTTTTGCAAGCGGAAAACAGGATCAGCCGCTTTTTCTTGCGCTTGTGTGGAAGATCGCGTGAAAGCTTAAGGATTGGTTTTGGTCCAAACTTCAAGGCAGTTCAGGGTCTAGGAAACTCAGAATATTGTGAAAGCAAACACGCGTTGCCGTGGCGAAGGTGATTGCGACATCCACCTCCTGCTGGGCACTTTTCGAGCCAGTTTTAGTGGAGAAAGATTCTGAGATGGCAAAAAAAAGTGAGCTGGGGATTAATGTCATTGCAAAACAACAGTTTCATAAATACTCCAGTTTTAGAAATATTTTTAGGTTTTTTATGCTCTCAGTCCGAAACAGATGGAGAGCTTTTATCTCCCTTGTTGTCGATAACCTAAATTAAGAAAAATCGTGTGCACCAAGTCCAATTTTGTTTTCTAGTTGAACTTGACTTCCTGGACTTGGGCAGCAGCTGATCGGAGCGGTGGAACTTTGCATGCAGTTTTCTCCAACTTCCCATCAAACGCTCCAACCCAGCTTTCAGCAAAAGATTTTCTCCATATCGGCTTTTTGTGAAACGAAGACTCAAAATGACGACAATGGCAAAAATCAAAGGGAGTAAGCCATACGCCTGATGTGTAGATTTAGTCCTGTTCATACCTGGAACTAATCAGGTGGACATTTGGCTGTCCAGAACAGCAACAGAAAATATGAAGATACTGCTCTTCCTCCCAATAAGTTCAGACATGGGTAAATGCTTCCAGTTCAAAAAGAGGCAGATCTCCTGTGGCCAGGACGGGTTTCTTCCAGGCCAGCATCGAATGCCATCTTCACATAGTAGCCATCAACATCACGTCCGCCTTCATCTGACGCGACAGCTTGCAGAACTTGGGCAGCGGTAGGCTCCTCTCCTGAAAAGTAGTAGTCAATTATAGACTTTTGAGTGTGGCCATCTTGGTCTACTAGAATTAGCGCCAGCTGAGCTCCAACGTCAGTCCTTGTCAACATAGCTTTGTCCTTGTCAGGCCAGGGTTTCTCCTCACCAGAAGGCGTACCCACGTCACCCTTGCAACACAGGTCAAGACCGTCCTCTGCAGTAGTTGCATCTACGACATCTTTGCTGTCTGGATCGCAAACATCTGCCTCTGAAGCCAGACACTCCGTAGTCTCGCTTCTGAACGCTTGTGGTTCCGACAATGATCTGGGGTGGTGGTGCGACACTCTCCGAGAGTCTCCAAGAGCAGAACATGATTGCCTTGCCTTCTCATCCTCTTCCTTCCTCTTCTTTTCAGCTACAGTCGCCCCTACATTTTTCAACAGAGACCTAACTACTTCTGGTGTCCGCATCTCGGCCCATTCTGATGTCACCATCGACTGAAGCTCCTCCGTGGCTTTCTTGTCGACGATTTGCAGCATTTCTTCAGCTTCGAGAAGCCTCCTTTCATCACCCACTTGAATCATCCACCTGGCGTAGTCGTGAGCCAGCCCGAGCAGAACAGGGTGCGCTGGTTTGAGGATTTGCCGCGCCAGGGCGGAGACAGCCGCGTATCGTCTCTCGCAGGCAATACTCCACGCCACCCTCACATTCGGGCGCGCCGCTATTTCCCAGAGGTAGCGGTGCAGCTTGCATATCAGCTGGAGAATCGCAAAGCGCCTCTCCCAGGACTGGTAGTCCTTGCCTGGAGCTTTCTTAAGCTCCAATTGATCAAGGAAAGCCAGCCCGTGTTTGCAGCGCTGCTCCATCCTAGACCGGTACAATCGGACCATTTGTCTCGCTACTTGTCGCTGTGCCTGGACACAGCCACGTCGGTCGTCAGTACAGCTCAGTTCTCTCACCGCTTTCTCCGCGAGCTCACGCTTCGTTCGCATCCGCTCGAACGCGTTGGAAAAAGACCGCCTGTAAGACAAGAACTGTTTGGCAGTCAGGCCGTAACGGTTGTGTTGGCCGACCTGTTCGAGGGACAGCACAAGAGTGTCCCACCAACCGGATGCTTCGTACTTCTCCGCGGAGTCAGCAACCTCTTGACAATTGCGAGGCCTGCCCTGTGGGCGGTGCGTTTGCGGTGTTGGCTTGGCAGGCGAGGCGCTAGCCGAAAGAGACATGACGGACGGCTGCAGGGAGAGTGTGCAGACTGAAGGAACAACCTGTCTTCATGGTCTTCTTCTCACGTAAGTAAAGAATTCTCTGGGAGAATTGAGCAGAGGTGCCAGTTACCACAAAAGAGGAGGTTTTGTTTCGTGGTTATGGCGCCTAAACTTTGCGCCGCCGGGAATTATTGGAGAAAGATATGTCAGCTTCAGCCCTGAAGCGCTTACCTACACTATCCTACCATTAAGGTGCCTGCTTGTGCATGCGAAATGGCCTGGATCTGTATTCGGGTGCACATACATGTATGTACGCCTCTACTCAGCGCGGGCTTGAATTTCGAATGTCATTCTTTGCGCATGCGTGTTAGGTCACCGAACAACCTTTTGGCACTGGAGCGAAGTGCTGTTGAATCAATGAATGGGAGGATGCAATGGGAACCACTCGACATCCGGATAGCATCTAGTGAAAGCTTAAGGTACATGTGGCCTTGTCCATTGTTTACAAAAATGAAGAGCTGCGTGGTGGCGCTAGACTAGCAGAACAGCGCAGTTTTCACGCTTTAGCGTGTCTTGTGTTTTTGTTTATTCTTTTCTTTTAACCGTTAGCGCTCAAAACAAGTGCTTAAAATACTTCACAATGCTCCACAGTTAACAATTTAAACTTGATGAACACGCTATCAATAGGGTGGGTTGGACACTGACGAATGTCACGATAGAGTGTATTACACATTACTGAGGAGCGTAGAGTGTTGAAAGAAACTTTAACACAGTTCACAATCTGTGCTGAGACCGGGACTAGAACCTGCGGTAAGAACTCACCTAGCAGATGAGAATCACTTGGCTATCCGCTACGCCATCACGTCATGGCGTAGCAGATAGTCCAGTGCTTCTCGTCTGCTAAGCAATTTGGTGCCGCGCAGGTTCGAGTCCCTGTCTCAACACGGATTGTGAGCTGTGTTAAATCTTTTCGAATGTATGTCGTTCATGCAGGCACACCACTTCTTTGAAGTTCTTTCTATACAAACATAGGGTGTATCACACACAACCGATGAACGTAGAGTGTATCGCACACCTCTGATAAACATAGAGTGTACAACACACCACAGGTGAATGTAGAGTATATCACACAACACTGATGAACGTACAGTGTATCACACACCACTGATGAACATAGAGTGTATCACACACCACTGATGAACATAGAGTGTTTCACACACCACTGATGAAGGTAGAGGGTGCCACACTACTGATGAACGTAGAATGCATCACACCCCACTGATGAGTGTAGACTGTATCGCACACCACTGATGAGCGAAGAGTGGATCACACACCTCTGATGAAGTAGAGTGTATCACACACTACTGACAAACGCAGAGTGTATCACACACCACTATTGAACGTATAGAGTGTCTCAGACACCACTGATGAAGGTAGAGGGTGCCACACTACTGATGAACGTCGAATGCATCACACACCACTGATGAGTGTAGGGTGTATCGCACACCACTGATGAACATAGAGTGTATTGCACATCACTGATGAATGAAGAGTGTATCACACACCACTGATGATCATAGAGTGTATTACACACCACTGTTGAACATAGAGTGTATCACACACCACTGATGAACATAGAGTGTATCACACACCACTGATGAACATAGAGTGTAACACACACCACTGATGAACATAGAGTGTATCACACACCACTGATGAACATAGAGTGTAACACACACCACTGACGAACATAGAGTGTAACACACACCACTGACGAACATAGAGTGTATCACACACCACTGACGAACATAGAGTGTATCACACACCACTGACGAACATAGAGTGTATCACACACCACTGATGAACATAGAGTGTACCACACACCACTGATGAACATGAAGTGTATCACACACCACTGATGGACGTATAGAGTGTATCACACACTATTGACGAATGCGCAGTGTGTCTCACACTACTACGTAGCACCGTGAATAATAAAGGTGGAGTGTACCACACACTACTGATGAACGCAGAGTGTGTAGCATGGTATTGAGGAACATAGAGTGTATCACACAATACACTGAAGAACGCAGAGTATATCACAAACTACTAAGACAGCCAAGTCAGAATGTACTGGCTAACAGGCATAAAATCCAAATGCAGGCGAATGGTGTTCACAGCTTGTCAGGTTTTCTTTTTGTTCTCTTTATAGTTGCAAGCCACAACTACATTACGGAGGCTTCTCGGGAGTAGACGCTTGTGGGTGGAAGCTGCTTGTGAAAGACAAGAGACGCTCTGCCGGGGAAGAAGAAGGGTGAACCAAGTGCAACAGCCAGAAAGCAACTAATCCAGAGAGAAGACTTTCGCATACCACCATGGTTGAGTCTTGTCCATTGTAGCAGTACTGTAACTCTAACCATCCGCATCTATATAGCTTAGACTCAGAGAAACTGGGAGAACCTCACACCCAGACAACAACATTTCGCACAGAGGCAGTACTATTCGATGATTGACTAGCAACGGACAAGAATGTAAATTTTCATATGATGTAACTAGGACTTGTCGCTCTCATGCAACCTATAGATGTCTCTCATAGTACATCTTCACCAGAAGAAATGTGGCTACGAAATTCGTCACATTCATGTGACGAGCCCAAAGCTCTTTGTTGGGACCATGCCCCCCACCTCCTCCCACATACACCATTTTCGACAAATTATGCCATCCTGCATGAGCTTCTTGCCATAAGAAAGTTCAGCTTAGAGTCTTTATCGTGACTTCAGCAAAGTCTACAGTAGAAGAACACCTGTTTTTCCTCCATTTATTTTTCAATATCGATTGTGCTCATTGAAGGGCTCAGAAACTGTACACATGAGAAAGCTCAACATCTTCTCACAGTACCCATATCAGTCACAGCTCAGTTTTAGTTCAAGCACTATTCTAACAGGCTTTGATAACAGGTGCAAATCTGTCACTCTTGCTCTAGACTTACGCTATGCAACATGCATGGGTACAAGCTCAAATCTCATCTCCACATTTTTGTCTCAAACATCATTCGTATTCAGGAATTGTCTGTGCACTGGATGAGTGTAAAGCTTGAGTCAGCCAGCATTCCTGGCTGAGAAAATCTTATTTCTACGGGAATCTAAGCTTCCTTGCTGCGAGGATTGCCTCCCTGATCCTCAGTGTATGATCGACATGATAAATTGCTAAAGATAGGACTAGACTGAAAGAGCTGCGTAGGAAAAGGCAACACATGATAAATCATTCTGAGCTGCAGTGCTCTGCTCTCCTGGGAAGGGTCACCAAGACTTCATGCAACACATCAGTTATTCCAACCAAGTCAAGTGCAGGGTAACTATGCTTGTATTAACACCAATAGCCTCCATACTAAGTGAAGCCTGAAGGAATCTTTTTCCATGTCCAACATATGACAGATCTCTGAGAGTGGATTTCTCTAACAGTTCTAAACGTGTTCTTTCGAGTTCCCTAGAAGAATACAGGTCTTAACCCGACAGCCTCACCCTAGGCAATCTTCCAGAAAACTTGTGCAGGACATTCTTCCCTAGAAATATCGAGCTGTCCTTCATTTTACAATTCTGCATACTGCATCTCTTTCTGTGATACATTTGGTGCCCTAGTTTGTGGTCTCTCGGGCACCTAGTTTTTCTGGGTTAGCCGAAACGGAGACATTCCTTTTCAACATCTAGCGGTAATTCTGTGGCTTGACTGTCCACAGGATCGTCTCCATCTCCTGGGCGCACCATCAACTCAGCTTCAGCAGTCTGTCTTGATATGTCCTTTTCTGGAACCGAAAACCATTCTCCTAGGTAACCTTTTCTTTCACTTGTCAGAGAGACATCGTCAAACTCATGCTCGTGTGAAGAACTTCCAAGCAGGAGTGAGGCCACACACAGGGGTCGAACCCTTTTCAGTTTCCTTGAGGGCTCAGAGTCTTTTTTGAGAGCTTTTTCTTCACCTTCATCTTCACCGACGTTGACCTGGTGCAAGTGAAAATGTTCTGCCTTCATTTCTGCATGTTTCACTGGCGAGTTCCACCACAGAGCGAAAGATGAACACTTTTCTGGTGGTGCAAGGTCGCCTCCTGTGACATCCCTTTCGCCTGATGATGCAAGATGGTCTTCTACACCACGCCCTGCATCTCTTGTTGATGGCTTGCATGCTTTCCAAGTACCATGATGACTATCGGTCACATTGACCTCGGCCTTCTCTCCCTCAACCTCGGCCTTCTCTCCATCAGCCTTCTCTCCCTCAGCCTCGGCCTTCTCTCCCTCAGCCTCGGCCTTCTCTTCCTCGGGCGGCCAGCAGGCAAGGAGAGACTGTGCTTGGTGTTGCAGTGAGGCTAATGAAGGTTTAAATCCCCAAGCTCGTGTTTCTTGCAGAGAGCGGAGATGGCACTTGGCCGCAATCACAGCATGGTTGATTGTCTCCTCTGCCCAGCATATTTCCTCATCACTAGGTTTGTCAGCCGTGAGCATGTATTTGACCAAATCATGGGTGTACGCCAGTGTGATTGGGTGCAACGGAGAGAGAAAGTTCGTTGCCATCGACAAACCACTTTTCAGTGGTTCTTCAATCTCCCAGCGTGTTATTGGGGGCGGCCACATTTTAGTTCGTCGAAGAAAGCCCTCAGGCCTGGTTGAGATCGCTCCAATCCTTGATAGGCTGTGGCATTTCAGATGGTGCCAAGCAAGGATTCTCTCCCAGTCATGGTCTGGGCAGGGGAAAGGATCTGAGAATAAGGCATCCTCGCAAGAAGCTGGCTCTGTCCTCTGTATAGCAGTTCTTATTTCTCTCTCAGCTTGCTTGATGATAGAACAAGCGATCACTGCAGCGTCAAACGTCAATATCTGCCACGGAAAGAACTTCTCATCAGCAATCCAAAAATGTTAAAGCGAGCAAGCTACCGATTGACATACACTTTCAATCTGGGATATTGTCCGATTGACATGCACTTTCCGCAATCTGGGATATTGTCCATGATCAAAAGTGTCTAATGATGATTTTCCATTTTTGTTATTCAAGAGTCCTTCGCACAACAAGAGCTCTCGTTTTTGCAAAAACGTTTCAGAACCGACACTGGGTAAAGGTGGATCGTGAACTCAGATTTGGAATGGCCACTTAAGGTGTGGTAACCTATGACAAGTGCGGTTGGGTCTGGTGCCTATCACGCTTTACGAGACAAAACCACATAATGCTTCTGATTGTTCCTGACACCTATTAATATCCTGACCAAGTTGAGTATATCCGATTCCATTTTCCTCTGGCCGAAAGGACATATTGTTGTTGTTCCTCAAGGCTCCGTAGCTGGACAACGGCCATTCTTGGTTTTTCGTCTAGAGAGATTTCGAGCGCTGGAAGGGCTCCTTCTGTAATCTCAGTATTGCACACATAAAGCTCTTGCATCCCATCACCTTAGGCCAACAGCTGCCAGCTTTTCGGCCGGGGTTATTTTAACTCTTTTGACAGTGATTTCTCTCTTTCTGCGCTCCCCTCCCACTAGCTTCTGTGCTTTCCAATTAGGAAAAAAGAAAACGGTTTGTTTAGTTTAGTGGTAGAAACTAACCGTGGATAGTAAATTCATGCCAAGTCCCCCTACCTCTACCACCAAGAATTTTGGAGCTTCTAAAATTCGTCCACGGGCCAGAAAGCTGGCACCGGTTGGCCTAAGCACCCACATAGATCGCATCCGCCCACATCACACACATACATCACCTATCCTCACTATTCACACCTTTTTGACACTCTACAGTGTGGAATGTCGTACTTAGACCTGTACTGGTGAATGCAGAATACATGGAAAGGCCAATTTGGGGGCGCCAGATGCAAGGTGTGAATATGTCACAGACTTGAGATTTACAAACCGTAGGCTGAGTGAGGCATTGAAAAGTCAGTGCCGTTTTCGTCTCGTTCACCCCCAACCTGATCTAGATTTTCATCTCGTTCACCCTCAAACTGACCTAGAGTTTCCTCTCGTTCACCCTCAAACTGGCCTAGAGTTTCATCTCGTTCACCCTCAAATTGACTTACAGTTTCATCTCGTTCACCCTCAAACTGACCTACAGTTTCGTCTCGTTCACCCTCAAACTGACCTACAGTTTCGTCTCGTTCACCCTCAAACTGATCTACAGTTTCGTCTCGCTCACCCTCAAACT
>JAOWAR010162311.1:0-10385 GCA_028571005.1 Clathrina lutea
GGCTTATTTTAAGCGTGCAGGGCTTTTTCCCAAAAATTTTGCCAGAAAAAATGAGCGGCCCCAGCCGAGAGCCCAGCCTAAGCTTGGTGCAAGCTTATGAACATGCAAAGCAGGTGGAAGAGCCAAAGGTTGAAAGTTGGGATGATGTTTGGCGCATTTATGTTTTTCCCAACATAGGCATGCTGTCTGTGTACACAGACACGGAGCTGGGCCGCCACGAAATTCAAATGGACCAACAAAGCGGCCAAATTTGTCAAATAGCCCCGCGCTACACAGATATTTTGCAAGACTGGCACGAGGGAAGGGCTATATTTGGCAAAAAATATGCGCTGTGGGTGTTTTTGCCAGCGTCTATATTTGCCTTGATAGTTTGGCTAAGCGGCGCTTTGGCCTGCATTCGTTATGTAAAACGAAGGTGGGAACCGGCTTCCACTTAACAGCCCGTGTTCAAGCGTTAAAGGCTAATGCGCCCTTTGGAAACCAGCACAGACCGCCCTTGAATTTAAACTCGCTAGCCAATGCCGCAGCCAAGCCTTAGCCTAAATTAGGCTGGGACGGCTGAATCTGCTCAATGCGCAGGCTATGGCTGCTGTGCGCTTAGCCCAGCCCTTAAAGTTAAGGTATTTCAATTTGGAAGCGGTGTTCATCTTCAGTGCTAGAAAAACAACTGCCGATAATGCAAGCCTGTTCATAACCTAATTCTTGCAGCTGCTGCACGCAAACTTGCGCTGTTTTTTGGGGAACAATGCTTACCAACCCGCCCATGGCCTGTGGGTCAAACAAAATTGGGAACAGGCCTAAATTCTGGGCTTCTTCAACATTGTGAATCAACCCTTGGTATTCCCACAGGTTGCTTTGGTAAGCCGAACTGCGAATTGACCGCTGGATCAACTGCTGGACGCCTTCAAACACTGGTATGCTGTCTAGCTGGATGTTCATCCCCAACGAGTGTTGGAATAAATAATGCTCTAACCCGCCCAGCAAACCACAGTCGGTTAAGTAAAATGATTGGTAGGCCTGGAATTCTTTCAACGTCAATGTGGCTGGAAGGTTGGTTTTCAGCATGCTGCGCACCAATTTGCTCATCCACCGGCCAGAGCTTCTTTTTTGGCGGTCTGCTTCTAACAGCACGCCGCTGCCCAAGGGTTTGGTTAGAATAAAGCAGTCGCCATTTTGTGGGGTGGTTTCAGCGCTTTTAGCGCTGACCAAGCCGCCGATGGTGACTGTGGCAGACAATTGCGCACCTTGAACAACCTGCCCGCTAAAATTCTCTATTTTGTGAGGTTGGATGACTGTGTAAAAACCTTTTAGCATTTGGTACAGGCCCTCTTCAACAAAATTTTCCTGCGCTGGCGGCATGCTGATGTTGGTTAAAATGGATTGGGGGCTGGCTTCTAAAACATAAAAGTGGCTCAGGCAGTTTTCAGCCACCAGCTGCCCAAAAAGGTAAGGATCGTCAAACCAGCTGTCTAACTTAAACAACCATTGGTTCCAAGCTAGGTTAGCATGTTTAGACATGGGCATGGGCTGTTGCTTTAACCAGTGCTTAGCCTTAAATTCGCTGTGCTCGTGCTGCAGCCGCGCCAACGCCTTGTACACAATTTGCTTGTTCCAGCGAACACCAGCTTGGGACGCGCTGGGTGGAAGCCCTACCGCTTTGGGCAGCGTCAACCGAGCGGCAGCCGCTAAGCCTTGATCTTTGGAAGCTTTAATGCCGTACAACCAAGAATTTTTTTGTGAAAACCATGGATGAGTGCTTAGGGCGCTGCCGTTGCCCAAGGCAATCAGCGGGGTGTTGCTAGGCTTAAACCTAGTGCTTTGCGAATGCCTGCCGTTAACCCAACTAAGAATATTTTGGTACAGCAGCCGGCTTTGCATCACTGCAATTTCTGCTTCTTGTTTGCTGCTAAAGCTGTTTTCCACCAATGGCCCACTGGCAAACACATTGGAATGAGAGGTAGACTGAAGGCTCAGGTTAGTTTTAATAAAGCCTTGTTCATTTTTGGCCAAGTCAGATTCTAACAACCATTGCGGGGCAGACTTACCCGTAAACAAAAACACCGCTTCTTGGTTTAGGGTGATCCCGTTGGTGCAGTACAAAGATTGTTCATCCACTTTTTTAACTGTGGTGTTGGGGTAAACGCGAATACCGCGTTCGTACAAAATTTGAAATATTTTTTGCTGAGTTTTTTTGGGGTAGTTGGCCAAAATTTGCTTGTCTTCGGTGATCAAATGAAACTCAAAACCATCCATCACAAACCCCAATTGTTGCATATTTTGCTCTACCCTGTGTTGGATGGACAGCAGCAATTCTATGCTTTCATCTTGGCTGCCAATAATGCAGATCCTGAAGAAACCTTCACGCACAGCTATTTTGTTCAATAATTTTTCCCAATTGCGAAAAAATTGAGTGGCGGGGTACAAAAACAACGCCGTTTCTTCAGCGTTTTTAATGTGCGCTATTTTGGAATTGGGCATGTCTTGGATAGACAACGCATCAAACTTAATGGGTGGGCGGTTTTTAGTGATAATGCATTGGTTGGTTAGGTCTAATTGTTGAATTTTGGCTTCAAACAACCTAGCGTTGGCGGCCAGCGCCAATGGGCGAATGTCTGTGTGCGCCTCATCATAAGTGCAAAACCCGGAAATGTAACTTTCCAACCGAGTGGGCAACAATGCAAGTGGTTCTGCCACCAACGCAGTGATGCGCACTTCGTCCACCGGTTTTTGAATAAACTGCTGTAGCAGCAAAGCGTGGGTTAGGCTGGAACCCAAAAGAACAATTTCTTTTTTTGAATTCATAAAGTTTTACAGTGAATTACATCTATGTTTTATGCTGGGCGTAATAAGCAGCTATTCTGGCGTAAGCAGTGTTGTAAATGGTTGAGATTTGTTCTGCGGTTTGAAGCTTGCTGGGGTCTGCTTGAAATTTATCTGGATGAAATTGTTTTAAGGCAGCATTACGGGCTTGCTTAACTTGTTCCAGTTTGACTGGGGGTTTCAAGTCAAACAACGCCAGATCATCTACCAATTGTTTTGGGTATTGAGCTTGAGCAGTTTGCGCCCGAGGTTTAATATTGTGTTTTTTTTCCCATTCGTCAAGGAAAGCCTCAAGGTTTTGCCGAGGATGGTAAAGCAGAGATAAAAATTCTTCCACTGCGGGCTGCGCCATGCTGTGCAAAATTCTAATGATGCGGAAAGGCAGTTCCATAATGCTTAATCTAATGGCTGATGGGGTAATTGTATTGCTGTATGGTTTTTACTACAAAGCTGGGGTAAGGGGCAAGTTGGTTTGCGGCTTTTTGCGCCGCTTGTTTGGTGGAATACACGCCAAACAACGCACTGCCAGAGCCGCTTAATAAGGCGGTTAAAGCGCCAGTTTGCAACAAGCGTTGCTGAATGTCCAGCAATTGGGGGTGTTGCTGGGCTGCCAAAGGCCAAAAGCTGTTCATGCTTGGTTGGGCTTGGCTTAATTCAGGCCAAGCATAGCTGCCCAAAGCCTGCTCTACGGGGTTGGGCAAGACTTGCTGGTACATGCTGAGCGTAGAAATTGAAAATTGTGGGTAACAAACGACCAAATGCAGGTTTGGAAACTTGGCAATTGGGCGGGTTTTTTCGCCAATTCCTCTGGCATAACTGGGTTGGGGTTGAAGAAAAAAAGGCACGTCTGCGCCTAAGTTTAAAGCCATGCTGCGCAAATCTTGGGGGCTTATTTTTAGGTCTAACCAGCGGTTTAAGACCACCAGCAAACCAGCTGCGTTGCTGCTGCCACCGCCTAAACCAGCGCCTAAGGGTATATTTTTGGTTAGCCTTACATGCATCAAAATAGGGCGGTTTACCCACTGCTGCAAAAGCTGCACTGCTTTGTGCGCTAAATTGTTAGGCCATTCAACAGCAGAACAAGACCCGCTAAAATTATTGGCGGGGAGTAGGTCTATTTGGTCAAACAAAGAGATGGGGATCAGGTCTAAAAATAGTTCGTGCAAGCCATCGCTGCGCTTTTTAAGAACATTTAAGAAAAAATTTACCTTAGCTGGCGTCCAAAACCGAATGGGCTGGTTAATGGTCAGCGCAGTTTTCAAAACTAACGCGCCAGTTGCAAAGCCCAGCCCAGCAGAAAGCCCAAGGCTAAATACCCCAAAGCCCAAGTGTTGCCAGCCCAGTCAGCACCGAAAGGCCAAATTTTGTTGATGCTGCCCAGCATCAAGCCGCCTAACAACGCAAAACTGGGTTTTTCAAAACGTTGCAGCAGCTGAGTAAGTATTTTGGGGAACACCAACAACCCCACCAGCACGCCTGCCAAAAGCTGTAGTAAAACCCACCAGCTGTCTGGCTGGGACAATTGGTTTACCGCTGCTAATACTCGTTCATACTGGCCTAAGATCAACAGCACAAAAGCCCCGCTGATGCCCGGCAGCAGCATGGCGCCAACGGCTAAAAAACCGGCGATAAACAACCAAGTATGCAAGGCTGGTATGTTGGCCAACATGGTGATGCCTAAGCCCAGCAACAAGCCCAACAACCAAAAGAACCATTGGGTTTTGCCGCTGGTTTTGAACATTTGGGCCACGCATGCCAAAATTAACCCACAAAAAACGGCGTGCACCAAATTGGGGTAGGTATTCAGTAAATTGTGCAATAATTTGGCCATTAGCAAAGCCCCTAACAAAATACCCACGGCTAATGGCAGCAGAAACTTGCACAGGTCTAAGGCTTGTGGGTCTTTGCGCACAAGCTTGAACGGCAAATTAAAGTGCAATTTACCGGCTTCGTGCAGCGCGTTGATAAACCGGCGGTACAACCCCAACATCAAAGCCATAGTGCCGCCGGATACTCCGGGCACAATGTCCGCCAAGCCGATGCAAAAACCTTTTAAGATAATAACCCACATGTTCAAGCTTCTAAAATATTACAATTTACTGTGGTTGAAGTTGGCAAATATGGTAATGGGCTACCTGATGTTTGGCAATACATGGGGCAGTTTCAGCCGGCTTGTTAGAAACCAACCATCGAAAGCCACGCGCGTACATTTCTTCAAAGGTTGCACTCCTTGCCGACAGTACGCCAGCCCAACCTTTCCTTTGCGCGTAATAAAGCACGGTGTGCGGGTCATGATCATCAACATACACCAAATCATCCTCAGGAATGATGCTTTGAATTTGCGGCGCCTGCTGGACAAGAGGGGATGGTGGTGATGATTGAAGTTGATCAACTCGGATCTGAGAATACAGCAAAAATAATGGGATGATCAACATAAACAGCGGTTTGAATGGTGTTATTGCAAAAAATCGCACTGCTCCAAAAGCGGCTATTATTGGGATGATCGCCAATAATGAGGTTTGGTAATAGTCATGGAATGGAAGCACAGTCCAAAAGAAAACTGCAAAAATCACGAAGCTGCACCCAAATGCGCAGCAAACTTGCCATCCAAACTTTAAAAACTGCCCACGCACCAATATTTGGCCTAAACCAAAAAGCGCAAATATGGCTATGGGTAACAAGGCAGTTTGGTTAATAAAAAGCTCACTAGATTGTTTAATGATGCGTGAATTTTCAAATTCTACCCAGTTTTTTACGCCAAAAGTGCTGGAAGCTGTTCTAACCAAGGTCATATTATTAGCGGTATTGACATTTTGAATGTGTTCCAGCACCCCTATGTAAGGCAATAACACCACTGCGGCGCAGCCAATTGCGGCCAGCCATAGTTTTTTTTGGCGGGTTTGCAGCCATTGGTGCAAAAACACAACACCCACAGGCAAACCAAAGAACAGATAAGTGGCCTTAAACAACGCCCCCAACAACAAAAAACATGCGCCCAGCCAAAACCTAAACCCATACCGCTGCTGTTGAACGCTGGGTATCAGCAAACTCAACCCCAATAAAAAGCAGGCTAAGGCCAGCAGCTCGTTCATCAAAATAGTTGCGTAATGCGCGAATAAAGGCGAACAGCTTAAAAAAAACAAGGCCCACTTAATTTGATTAGGACTGAATTTAAGACTAGCCCAGAATTTTACGCTGGAATACAGCAAAAACAGGCTGCCCAAAAAAGCGATGATCCGCCCGTTGAAAAAGGAAATGCCAGTGAGGTGGTAGCTTTTGCCAGTTAACCAATACAATAATGGTAATTCAGAATAAACAGTGCCAGGGTCTTCTGCATCCCAGCGGTTGCTGGTGGCGGGGTAAAAGAAGTCTTGGTTGTCTGTGTAATAATTGAGCGTAACATCCATGCCAAACATTTGCCGCCAAGTATGGTTGCCATGCGGAGGCTCAGCAAAATAGCCCAGCTGCAACAGCAGGTGAATGCCAACCATCAACCCTAAAAATTGCGTTAAGCTCAGAGCGCCCAAGCGCTGCGCCCAAAATTGCGGGTTGATTGCCGTTTTTAATTGCATATTATTTTCCCATTTGCTGATGAATTACGTAATCTGGGCGTTTCAACGCTTCATGGTAAACCAAGGTTAGCAGTTTGGCTAAAAACCCAACGCCCAACAGTTCCAAACCACCCAAGCCTAAAACAGCAGTTAGCTGGAACAACTCGCCAGCTAGGCTGTGACCTTGCAAATAAGCCCAGCTAGCGCAACCAGCCATAACCAAGCCAAGACCCAAAGTACAATAGCCCAAATAATTGACCCATTTTAGCCGTTTAATGGAATTAGCAAACAAGCACAGCGAAGCATAGCCCATCAATGATTTTAGAGACAAACCACTGCCAGCAAGGCGTGCGCTGCGTTGAACAGGAATGCCTATTTGCTTGAAGCCCACCAACATTCTGGAAACAATTATGGTGTTTGAATGTTCAGGCAGGTTAAGCACCGCGTCTGCTGCTTTTCTGTCTAACAGGCTGCACACTGTGGCATTGCGGGGAAGCCGCGCTTCCACGTTGTGCTGCATGATCCAATAAAAAACGGCAGTCAACATTTTTTTTAACCAAGGGTCTTGCCTTTTAATGCGCACAGCATAAGCCACTTGGTAACCCTGTTGCCAAGATTCTATGAATTGCAAGGCAATTTCTGGAGGTTCTTGCAAGTCTGCTTCCAGGAAGATCACCGCAGCCCCCTGGGCGTGTTTTAAGCCAGCGTGCATTGCGCTATAAGCGCCAAAGTTTTTTGAAAGGTGTACGCACCTAACCTCAGGCTGTTCTTGTTTCCATTGTTCCAGCAGCGCTTTGGTTTGATCTGTGGAACCATCATTCACCAACAACAATTCGTAAGGCATGGGCAGGGCTTTTAAAACCGGTTTTAACCCTTGTTTTAACCGCCCTAGGTTGTCTTGCTCATTATAAACAGGGATGACAATGCTAATCATGGCTTTCCACAATGTGTTGAGGGCGCCCGCGCAACTCAAAATAGATATTGATTAAATATTCACCCAGCAGCCCTAAGCACAGCCATTGAATGCTGGTCATAACAGCAGCCGCTAAAAAGTGAATTGGCCACAGCCAAGGCTTTCCAAGCAACAAACCCACCGATGTGGCGGTAATCCCTAAACTGCTGGCGCTAAACAGCAACAACCCAAACAGCTGGAACATTCTAAGCGGCAACTTGGAGAATAAAAACCAGCGGTGTTGGGGCAGGTTAGCAATTTGGCTGTTTGGAATGACAACGCTTTGCTGCTTAAAACCGATGAAGGCCCTTTTTACTTTGAGCAAGCTTTTTCTTTCAGGCATTTGGTTGATCTGGTGGACTGCAGCAGAAGACAACAAACAACAATGCAAACCATACTGGGGCAGCTTGAGTTTAGCCGTGCTGGGCATCAACCAAGCGGAGCATTTAGCCCCCAGCCTGCTGAGGTAAGAGTTGGCGCTTAAATCTGCACTGCCGTAAACCACTGCGCAGCCTTGCTGCCAGTGCCGTATGAATTCCAATGAGAGCCGGGGGTTGCGTTTCAAATACTGGTCAAACACCAAGCAGGCTTTGGGTTCTGCAGCCCGAAGCCCAGCGTTGGTGGCGCCTTCCCACCCAAAAGTTCGGGAGAGCTGAATTACCTTGACTAACTCAGGGTTTTGCCTATAAATTTGGGCCAACGTTTCCCAAGAACCATCCGTAGAGCCATCATCCACCCAAATAACCTTGACCACAGCTTCAACCTCAGCCAGCAAAGCCTGCACGCTGCTCCACAAGCCTATTAAAGCTGGTTGCTCATTGCGTACGGGGATTAACAGGCAAAGCATGTTGGCGGGTGCGGCTGAAGATTCAATAAAAACACTGTCTAAGCTAAGCTAAATTTTAAGCGCATGTCAACCAAACCAAGTATAATTTTTGCTTTTAAGCCGCAGTTAATGGCTTACCTGCTGTTGCTGGCAGTGGGCACTGTTATTTTCAGGGCGTACCCCATAGACCTGTGGGTCTCTAGTTGGTTTTACGTGAACCAAGACTGGCAGGGCACAGAGCTGTGGCCTTTTTTGTGGTTGTACCGTTGGGGACCTTTGCCCATGGCCTTGTTGAGCTTGGTGGCGATAATGGTTTTGTTCCAGTCTTTAAAGCGCCAACCCTTGAGTTTGAATGGTTGGTACGCCAGCGCTTGGCTGCTGTGTTTGGTGCTGGGGCCGTTGGCAGCTGGAAATTTGGCCAAAAATATTTGGAACCGCCCCAGACCATACAATATTTGGGAATTTGGCGGGGAATTCAATTATTTGCCCCTGTTAGAAATGGGGCCAAGGCTTGGGCCGGATTTGGGGCAAAGTTTTCCGTCTGGGCATGCCAGCAGCGCCTTTGCGCTGACCATGGCCTTTTATTTGTTGTACCCCAAAAACCAACGCGGCGCCGTTTGGTGCTGGGGGCTGGCTGTGGCCTGGGGCGTGCTGGTTAGCTTGGCACGAATTGCCCAAGGCGGGCATTTTGCGTCTGACGCATTTTGGAGCTTTGGTTTGCTGCAAATCATCAATCTATGCATTTACTTTAAGTGGTTAAACCTGCCCCGCCGCACTGTGCCTGAACGCCAAAGGCAGCGCTTTGGCACTGTAGGTTCAAAGCTGTTGGATGCCGCCAGCTTGGCGTGCCTGTTATTGCTGGCGTTGGTGGGTTATCGGTATTTTTAACCCCTAGAAAGTGGGGTTTACTTTTGGGCGGCTAAGAGTTCAACAATTTGAATAGCGTTGTAAGCTGCGCCTTTGTATAGTTGGTCTGCCACGCACCAAAACGCAATGCCGTTGTTTTCAAAGGCCAAGTCTTGCCGAATACGCCCTACGAAGGTTGCGGTTTGTTTAGAAACGTACAACGGCATGGGGTACTGACCAGTTTGTAAACCATTGTTCACCACAATGCCTGCGGCTTGTTCAAAGGCCTCAACCGCTTGATGAGTAGACACAGGCCGCAAGGTCTCAACGCTGATGGCTTCTGAATGAGCGCGGCTTACCGGCACTCGAACGCAGGTAGCGCTGATTTTTAAGCTGGGTTGGTGCAGTATTTTGCGGGTTTCGTGCACCATTTTCATTTCTTCTTTGGTGTAACCATTGTCTAAGAATTGGTCTACTTGCGGAATCAAATTGTCCACAATCGGCGCTGGGTAAATGTTGGCTTGCAGTGGCTGTTGCGCAGCACGGCTTTGCAGCTGTTGCTCTAACTCTTGCATGGCTTGCGCGCCAGAGCCGGAAACCGCTTGGTAAGTGGCCACCCAAACAGTTTTAAGCCCAAAAGCCTGTTGCAAGGGTTTTAAGGCCACCACCATTTGCGTGGTGGAGCAATTGGGGTTGGCAATAATGCCTTGATGCGCAGACAGGTCTTCAGGGTTGCATTCAGGCACTACCAGCGGCACGCCTTCGTCTAGCCTGAAGGCGCTGGAGTTGTCTATCACTATTGCGCCTTCGCTGGCCGCTTGGGGCGCAATTTCTTTGCTCAGGCTTTTGCCGGCAGAAAAAAAGGCAATGTCCACGCCCTTAAAGCAGCCGCTTGTTAACGCTTCTACCTGAATGGTTTGCGCTGCGCCTGAATTGTATTGTTGAGGTTTGGGCTGAAATTGAATGGTTTTGCCCGCAGAGCGCTGGGAAGCAAACAGTTTTAAAGAGTTTACCGGCAAAGCCCCTGCAGCCAGCAGGCTTAAAAATGCTTTGCCCACTGCGCCAGTAGCCCCAACAATCGCAATGTTCATGGGTTAGTTTTGGTCTGAAAGTGCGCAAAAACGTGCTTAGAGGTTCTGTTTTTTGCGTTGATTAATGTTTAAGTGGGCAGCCTCATCATGCGGGTTTAAGTAATAGTACCAATGCCCGCTGTACATGTCTAGCTCTTCTACCAACAGTTTTTCTTTCACCATTTGAGACAGCAGTTTAACAATGTCTGGTTTGGGCCAGTCTGTTTGTTGATGAATAAACTGCACCGTGTTTTGAGAATTCTTGGTTTTTAACAAATGCAGCAAAAACTCTTTACGATTTTTTTTTGAGGTTGGTTTAG
>JAOWAR010162322.1:0-10383 GCA_028571005.1 Clathrina lutea
GTTCTGAGGCCTATTGGGGTGACTTTGAGCGCGGTGTGATCTTTCTAGAGGCTCTGGCTTGGCGAGAGAAAAACTCACGAGCTCTAAAAAATTGCCAGAAAAGTCCCAACTTCGTGACGTCCACAAAGGGACACTCGGCTTCCTCGTCAAAGAGCGCGGCGCTATTTCGCGGGTTAAAACAGGATCAATTTGTGCGTAGCCTGCCCGAGCCTGCTTTGCATGTAATTTCTGATTTCGCTTTCCGGTCGCTCGACAAAAACAGGCTTCATTGTTTGCTTCATGCGTAGAGAAGCATAGTCCACGGGTCCTTTCTGGCCTCACAAGACGTAGGTCAGGCCCATTTTCGTATTTAGCTGACACAAGATCTCTGGGAACCAAACGTTTTTGGCAGGGCCAAGGCCTTTGTGGTGGGGCTTGAAGGAGTGCCAGGGGCATTCAACCAAACTCTTGCAGTGATCAAGCAGCGCTTCGGCCAACCACGTCTCATTGTGGCGGCATGCGTAAAAGAGCTGACCGACGGCAGCCGAATTGAGCGCAGAGACAATGTTGCATTGCAGGACTTTGCTGACAGAGCGCGGACTTTGTATGGGATATCGTCTGCTATGGATGCCCTCCATGAAATGAATACAACGAACTTGATCAGAATGGCAAATCGTATGTCAACTGGAGACCAGCTTAAATGGCGTGACCAAGTGCAATGGCTACGGCAGGCCGGGAAAGAACCAAGTTTTGCTCACCTGGTGGAGTTTCTGGAGAGCCAGGCAAGTGTGGTAAATGATCTTGTTTTCGGCCAGATTGGACAGTCGAGCAGACCAACCATCACCAATGAGAAATACGCTGATCTTCAAAGGTGGGAACATCTCAAGGTGATCGCCTGGCTGACTAACTGTGACGATATCGTAGAAGTGCTCATCGGCACTGATGCTCCAGGGGCTCACCTGTGTTCCGAGCACCGAGTGGGGCGTCTAGGGGAGCCCTGCGCCGTCCAAACTTGTTTTGGCTGGACACCCATGGGTCCAACTGGAGCCCCAAGTATAAACTTGTGATCACAAAGTCTTCGACCGACCATCACCTATCGAAACAGCTCAAGGGCTTCATGGACCCCAACCGCATTGGAACTGTCGTCAATGGAACGAGGCATCTGCCCGTGTCTGAAAGCGGCACACTAACGAAGATGGAGTCCACTGCCTACCTAGTCGATGGTCACTACGAAGTACCAATGCTGTGGAGATCAGATGACCCAAGTCTGAGTGACAATAAGTCACTGGCGGAGGCACGCCTTTGAGGTCTGAAGAGGCGCCTGGCGCAAGACAGAGCTCTTCGTATCAAGTACACCGAGTTTATAGAAGACATCCTCAAGGAAGGTTATGCTGCAGAAGAGAGTGGCAAAGCGGATCCCACACCTGGCAGAACGTGGTATCTCCCTCGTCATCCTGTATGGAACCCTCAGAAGGGGAAACTCCGCGTCATGTTCGATGCAGCCACGGACGATGACGGAACATCTCTGAACCAGGAGCTCACCAAGGGTCCTGATCTGACCAACAACCTAGTGGGTATTTTTCTTCGTTTCCGGCAGGAGAGAATTGCTGTCTCAGCCAACGTCAAGGCCATGTTCCACCAGGTCAGGGTACCCTTCAAGGACGCTGATGCTTTGCGCTTCCTCTTCTGGCCGAAAGGTGACCTTGATGCGACCCCACGTATCTACCGAATGACACGCCGCATTTTTGATGCGGTAGACTCGCCAAGCTGTACAACATTTGCTCTGCACAAAACCGGCAGGGAGTACAAAAAATCTTTTTCTGAAGAGGCCGTCGCGACCATTCTGAATGATTTCTATGATGACAACATGCTGAAGACTGTTGATGATACGAAAGGGCCATTGTTCTGGCAGACGAGGTAGCATGCATGCTGTCTCGTGGTGGCTTTTGATTGACAAAATGGATATCCAATGACCAGAGTGTGCTGGAATCCATACCACAAGGGGAACGTGCACGAGCAACGCTCGATCTCAACCACGATGCCCTTCCACCCGAAAGAACGTTGGGTGTTCTGTGGAATGTGGAGAAGGACCCGTACGAGTTCCGGGTTGGCCCAGATGATCGTCCAATGACGAACCGTAGAGTTCTGTCTACACTCAGCGCTATCTATGGTCCTCTCGGGTTAGTGTGTCCAGTAGCCCTCCAAGCAAAATTCCCGATGCAGCAGCTCTGGCAGAAAAAACTCAGTGGCGACAAGTAACTCCCGCACTCAGAACGTTTCACTTGGCAGCGATGGAAACAGGAGTTACCGCACTTACGCAACATTGGGCATCCCAGGTGCTACCGCCCGTTCCAAACAAGCAACAGTGCTTAAGTGTCGCTGCACATCTTCTGCGATGTGTCTGAGGCTGGCTACGGCGCTTGCGCCTATTTGCGCACATCTTGCAACAATGACGTCCACATCACCTTGGTGGCAGGCAAGGCAAGAACGGTATCAATCCGACCACTCTCCATCCCTCGCTGGAAGCTACAGGCTACCGTGTTGGGGGTACGGCTGTACCTCTTCCTTATCTTGGAACTGACCATATCTAAATCCCGAGCAATGTTTTGTACTGACTCAGAGAGCGTCCTTCAATTTATTTCAAGCACCAACAAACGCTTTCACACTTTTGAGGCACATCGTGTAGAGGAGATCCGTGCGTCTACGAGCTAAGAGCACTGGCGACACTGCCCCGGCAAGGATAACCGGCGGATGACGTGTCTCGCGGTCTGAGTGCCGCATCCATTGCAGAAAACCGGCGATGGTGGAACGGACCTGAGTTTCTCGTTAAAGTACAGACACCTGGCCGCAATTTACGATCGGTGAGCTGACCAATGATAACAATGGGGTGAAGAATCCGAAGCCAACCAAGCAGGTCGCTCTTGCAAGCTTAAAGGTGGACGTGATGCAGACGCTCTTCCTACGCGCGAGCTCGTGGTGGGATCTTCAATGCCACAATGCTTGGCTCTGTTGTTTCAGTGACTGGATTGCCAGTGGGCGACCCAAGCTTGCAGCACAACGCGTAACTGCAGATGACCTCAAGCTTGCTACGTGCAGGATTGTGCAGACAGTTCAAGCGACAATGTTTGCAGAGGAGATCGGGCAGTTGGCTGCAGGGAAGTCTGTCAGTACCTCTCCAGCAAAGTTGCCAACTTGACGCCCTTCCTGGATGATCATCTTATGAGGGTTAGCGGTCGCCTGCAATGGTCGTCGTTGCTGTCATTTGGAGAGCGGCACCCCCTCATCCTTCCGAAGGAGCACGTGGTTAGAAAGCTTATCGTCAAGCAGGTGCACTTTCAGCTTCTACACGTGGGGCAAGAACAGGTATTAGCTTCTTCGAGACGTGAGTTCTGGATCGTTGAAGGACGTGCTTTGGTGAAGTCGGTCGTTCGGGCATGTTTGACCTGTCAGCGAGCAAACGCCAGACCATGTCACAAGAAATGGCGCTGTTACCATCATACAGGTTGATCGCCTGCAAGCCTCCGTTTGCAGTTACTGGCCTCGACTATTTTGGACCTCTCCTAGTGAAGCGTGCTCGGTCAACGCCGAAAGTGTGGGCATGTCTCTTTACCTGCCTCAATAGCCGAGCTGTACACTTGGAGCTTGCACCTAGTTTATCAAGTGATGACTTCATCACAGTTTTGCGCTTATTTTTTTAACCGTTGTGGGACTCCTGAAGAACTGCACTCAGATAATGGAAGCAATTTCACCGGTGGAGAGAACTGCGCGAAGCCATCCGAGGTGGAACCAAACAAACGTCGAGAGTGAGCTGCGTCAGTAAGGTCTTCGTTGGATCTTCCAGCCCCTCACATGTCGGGTGTTTGGGAACGACTGATCAGATCTGTCAAGAAGCACCTGCGAGCAGTCTTGGGCAATGCTCTTGTCACCGAGTTCGAGCTTCGAGGCATTTTGGCTGAGGTCGAGAAAGTCTTGAACAACCGCCCACTGACACCGGTGTCTGATGACCCCTAAGATTTGGAAGCTCTCACGCCTAACCTTTTCCTTCTTGGTCGCAAGGTCATTGGCCTCCCGCCTGGATTGCTCCTCAAGGAGGATAGTCTACGACGAAAACCATGGAGAAAAGTTCAATTCGTCACCAACTGTTTTTTGAAGAGGTGGCAACGCGAGTATCTCGCGTCGCTGCAGGCTCGTCAACAGAATCTACGTCCGTCAAGGAACGTTCAAGTTGAAGATTTGGTACTCATTGTGGACAGCTAGGCACGCGGAAAGTGGCGGTTTGGACGTGTCACAGCCACATACCCCGGTCAAGACGGGCTCATCCACTCAGTGCACTATTATGCATGATGGCAGGATATTGAAGCAAGGTGAAATACCATCCTGTACCGAGGCAGGATATCGAGCAAGGTGAAATACCATCCTCTACCGAGGCAGGATATTGAGCAAGGTGAAATGCCATCCTCTACCGAGGCAGGATATTGAGCAAGGTGAAATGCCATCCTCTACCGAGGCAGGATACTGAGCAAGGTGAAATACCAGGCTGTCATGAGCTGCACTATGCGGCAGTACTGCCAAGCCAGCAAGCGCACCAAGTACCTCCACCTTCTTCCGAGTGTGTGTCCCCCGCTTTCTCTCCTCCACACGGCTCATGGCGTTTGTCCAACAGAAAGACATTGGTGAGTTCCATACCATCACAACAGCAGATGGTGAAGTCATTCCAGGTGTCTGCCAGTCACTCAGGGCGACGGTAGTCTCAATGGCCGACCTCTTTTTATCCAAAAAACGCCTGGCGAAGACTCTCACATGGTTCGGCACACCATACACACCTTTCACTTTGCCGTCGGGGGAGACTGAGCGCCCTATGGTACGGCAGACGAAGACTTGACCATTTGATGCGTCAGTTTCATCAACCGCGATCGACACATTGGCTCGCAGCAAGACAACTTTCTTTTTGCCGGCAGCACAATGCAAAGAGCCACACCAGGGCATGATCGATTATGCTGAGACCTTCAATGCCGAGATAAACCAACTTGAGGTGGAGTCAGTAGTCATCCGCGGGAAGAGTTGTAAGTTTTAGATGTATACAAAACAGCACGCCGAAGCTCAGTCAGAGAAGCAAGCTCGAGCATGCTGCAGTCTGAAACATGCTGAACGCGAGCGCCCGCCCGCCAAGCAGCTGAGTCAAGGTGGTCATGCGAATTGCATTTTGCATAGCTTCAGGGCCTAGCGTCCTGTCGCCAAGCTTTGCCAGTGCTGCATCACAGCAACAAAATGACTGTTGCACTATTCGCTTTGGGCGTGGGTGGATCTACACAAGGATCAGAATCAGCAAGTAGCGCATGGGCAAACGTAGATCTCTTTTGTTATGTCCGCCTTTGCGTTTTTTTCGTTTTTTTTTGCGCTGGACTAGACCGGCTAACTGCTAGTCGTGAACAATGACCTGAGCCTGATTCAGTTTGGGTTCAAGCGCAAGTTAGCGCCTCAGACTAGCGCTGGTTGTGAGCGCGGAGAAGCGGAAGAGTCGGGGGAGGAAGACAGGCCACCAGGCGGATCGCAGGCAAAAAGAAGAATATCGAAGAATTGGATAGAAATCAAGCTGCGGACGTATGACTGGCTGGAGCATGATGCAGGTATTTTGCCGAGGGATTTTTTTGTGTGAGCGCAGCACAGACGGTTGGTTTTCTCTAGAGGCCCACGCCCTTGCGCTGTTCGTTGCATTCTGATCGCCTTGCTTTGTACTGTTTTTCACAGATAAAGACTCACTTTCGAGCAAAACCTGCCGCAAATATCCGACCTTGGCCTCCAAAGGAAAAGGAGTTAATCGCTTTGCCACCGCTGAAGGATGTCGGTCCTTCAAGGCCGAGTCTCTCGAAACCACTCACACAGCGGTTGCGCACAACATGCGCAAAGCCTGCGAAAGAGCAGCATCAGCGAGAGAACATCCGGCCGCTACGCCCATGCATATGGAAATTGCTTTGCAAAACCTTCTCAATCCCGAACTGCAGCGTCGGATGGTCATGCTCTTCAACTCTGCGTACTACATAGCGTCGATGGAAAGACCGTTCGCAGACTTCCGAAGCTTGGTTGCTCAACAACAAAAGAAACGGTTTGACCATCGGTGAGCAATACGTAAACGACAAGTCCCGCAAGCTCTTCATTGGGTACATCGGTGACCAAATGTTTGTTGAGTTGATTGAGAAGGTGAACAATTCCCCTTTCTTGGGAGTCATGCTCGACTCGTCAGCAGAGGTCAGTCAACGGGAGAACTGCAACTTTTACGTCAGGTACATTGACACCACGACGAAGTCCGCTGTGAATACGTACCTTACAACAGAGAAAATGAAGGGAGGCACATCTGCCGATTATTTCAAGTCAGTGCATGCCGTATTCGACGAGAACATTCCTGGTTGGGAACAGAAGATTGTGGGCATTGCAACTGACGGAGCCAGTGTGATGAGAGGTTGTCGCACAGGTTTTGTTGCACAGCTGCAGAATGAAATCGAAGGACTGGTTGCAGTTCATTGTGTGGCACACGATCTTCAGCTATAATGGATGCCAGCAAAGACCTGGAGTCATCTACCGCACCTTCGACCCGACTCTCAAGGCGCTGTTCAACCAGTACCACTACTCACCAAAGTGGCAGCGCAAACTTGAGGACACAGCGGCCAACGCTGGTCAACAACCAAGCGAGGTGAGAAAACTGACACGATGGAAAAACCTGCGCTGGGCTCCCTGCGAGGAGCGACTCGTCGAAGTGGTGATTAGTGACTGGCCATCAGTTGTTCGTCACCTGCGAGAGGAGGCTGAAGCAAAGACAGCCGAAGGTGCAACCGCCAAAGGCATTCTCAACGTTGTGGCCAGCGCTCGCTTCTTGGGTCTGCTGCACTTTCTTGCCGACCTCTTTAGCCGCTTGAGCATTCTGTCGAAATCTTTTCAAAGTGACGACGTGATCATTAGCGATGTTCCAAGGCTCATTGAGAGGACAGTCAAGAGCCTGAAGAAGATGCGAAAGATGAGGCGAAGCAATGTGCAAGAGTTCAAAGAGAAGTTCGAAGAGCAGGAGGGCATTTTCAAGGGCATGCCTGTGTCAAAGGAGCATTCGTCGAGAACCGAAAGTGACCAGGCCACAATCTTGGAGGCTACAATTAACCATGCTCAAGATCGCTTTAGCTCCGTCCGAGGCAACCCGATCCTGATAAGCGCAAGCATCTTTAACCCCACCACCTGGCCCGCTGACATGACCAGCTTCGGTGAAGACGAGTTGAAGATGCTGTCACAAGCATATGAGCAGCGTATCATGGAAGCCATCAAGTTTAAAGGCAAAGATCTCCACGACAACATCACTGAGGAGTGGGAGGATTACATCCAGCTGCCAGGCACACCGCTTCACAGGCGTCCAACTTCTTTCCTAGAGGTGAGTCGCTGTCTACAAAGGTACCCTGCATTGTCCGCACTCATCGAGCTCATCGACACAATCCCGGTTCAAACAGCATATGTAGAACAAGGGTTTTTGAGCTTGAACCGAGTCAAGACAAAGCTTAGATCGTCCCTTGAGCAAGACAGCTTAACCGCCACTACGAGGCGTCAACAACGGTATTTCCATCCAAGATTGGAACAAAGAATCTGCAGTGCAAGCTGTGCACCGGTGGTTCACGGAGACAACAGGCACGAGGCACGTTCACAGCCATCGTCCAGGTAGTGGTCAGAAGCTTTAGAAGGCGGATCTGAAGGTGGCCGAATCATCCTCCGATGGCTCCTGACTAAAGGAAACATTGTCCATTTGAAAAAATAAAACTTCATTTTATCTTTGTGGCTTGAAGAAAGTGCTTGTGCAATGACAAACGGCATAAATGTGGGTGTAGCAAATAAACTTACTTGCTGTACAGCATTTCTCAGAGAATGGAGTTAACCTGACTGGTAGTTTGTTTGAAAAATGAAATATGATTGTACCGTCAAACGTTTTGTTACTAAAATGGTGTGTTGGCAACTGAACGTTACACTTTACCGCCACTTTGGCGGGTAAAAATCTGTTTACTTCTCCCTTGGCGAGTATGACGAGAGAATTTTTTCAACAGTTCACCATCAGCATGAAGATAACAGTCGCCCGTTGAGGACTGCATGCTAATCCTCCAGACAGCAGGGCTTAGCTCGTTTATTGCTTTCCAATTGCTTGGCCATGACACTGCCCACGACCAAGGCTCAGCAATCATCCAAGCCATCTAGAACATGTGCAATAAGCTAAACGATTATTGTGCGCGTAATGTAGGGTGAAACCAACGCCATACTAAAGTTTGACCGACATCGCTGACCAGTATTCTCATCGTCTACACGACCACATCGCATGCAAATCAATCACACACCGAAATTTATGACAGAGGCTGACCCTCTTCAGGAGACCAGGCACCTTTTTGCTAACGAATAAGCACTACTGCTTAGGCAGCACAAATGAGCACACATGCTGCTGGTCTGAGTGATAGTAAAGACTGACAGTCCAGAACACTAGAATACAAAGAGATGAGAGAAGGATGAGAGAAGGCGAATCTACTTGAATCGGACAATGATTTAGCGTCAGTCTTTGACCAATGATGTGAGTTTCAAAAACTACGTACATCTGAGATATGAGATATGTGAAAATCATGTATGAAGTGCATCACCATGTGCGCACATCTATTTTGCTTACAGTATTGACATCATCTATAGAGCCCCTAGTGATGCTACTGCTCCAACTAAAGGATATTCTCACCCAGAAAACGCAGACTGGTCTTCTGATGGGGTATCAAAGTCTGTGATGTCTATGGATGGCAGCCTGACGTTTTCTGATGATGTCCTTCTGGCCATCTCCTCACCAATTCTCTGTTCTGAGTCACTTGTCTTCATTAGCATAAGCTTGGCCTGTGTTGGGGAGTTAGTCTTCAAAAGTGGGTTTTCTTGCGTGGTCTGGTTTGACAGCTGGCATGGCGCCTCCACTGTAGATTCAAAGACCTTGGAAAACAGCCAAAGCAAACCCCCTGCAGTAGTCAGATAGTGCTCGAGGCACAAAGCGTTCGAAGTCATTAAAATTACATTTCGATTTCTCATCACTTTGACATTAGTCAAAGAAAACAAAAACTCCTGCTGGGACAGGAAGCATTAACATCCTCACTTCAGGTGTGGGCGGTTTCTCCCTATGAAGCTGGGCCGCGCGAGTCAAGGCTCTAGTTATTGCTTGGCCTTCCTTGGAAGTAAATGATATTCGTTCACCAGAGACCAGCTCCTGTAATGAGCATAAACACACATGCACAGACTTATCACACTTCATCACCGTGCTTTGTGTGAGAGAAATATCTAAATCTTCTAGAAGCATTGAAAATGGTTTTAGTAATCTTACAGAAATACAGGTATCAGCAACTCCAGGCTAGCTCTCTCGATGAATTCTGCTTCTGAACTAAAGAAAACATGACCAGGAAAATGTTTTGCATGAGAAAAGAATGCCTGGTAAAAGGGACCTTGCAACGAGGGTCTTCTTCATCCAACTACCGTTCGCAGCTGGGAATGTTGACTGATGAACAGTCATCTTGGTTGGGCACAAAACAATTTTACTAAGTGAGCTTGGTTCTTGTAGCAACTTGTGCGTGATGTCCGCTTGCGGCTAGCTGCACTGTGCAGTTTTGCACTGCATCATGATGCTAGTAGATACATTAGTTCATACACTAGTAGATACACAAGTTGATACAGTGATACATTAGTCGATACATTAGTAGATACACTAGACACTGTCGTGCATGTCTTCTAGCTGCTTGTCTTCTTGCTGTTCCGAGCAAGGCAATAGATTGCTTCCAATTGTAAAGGCAGTGGTCCATCCTGCATTTTGTACGTCTGCACAAACCATTCACTCGCAACAGCACGGAAGAGCACGCCAACCTGACACCACAGCTACGCAGTAGGTGAGGTTGAACTTTACAACACAATGTCGAGCCTTACCATGGAAAACACGTCGGCATTGTGCACACAGCGGGAGACACTCTGCAGTGGCCAGGATGCTAAAACCTGAAAACAAAGGGATTCATCCATCCTCCTCATTTCAAACCTGACACACACGGCAAAAGCTGACACTGAGGTATAGAGTCTACAGTACTATACATAGTTTATTATTTCAAGACTTCATGACAATCAGAAAATACTTTTTCTTTGAGGTGAACAAAATTGACTGGTAAAAATTGTCGACCTTAGGGATGGAGAGCAGAGCACAAGGATGTCAGTTTGGTGCTGCTGTGCCATCGATGAGGCCAAATTGCATAAGACTTCAACTGTGATAGGCAATGGTGCTCCACATTCGAGTCCCCCCCCCCCCCCCCCCCCCCCCCCCCCCCCCCCCCCCCCCCCCGCGCCGGGGCGGGGGGGCAGGGGCGAGCCGGGGGCCCCCGCACC
>JAOWAR010162333.1:0-10383 GCA_028571005.1 Clathrina lutea
TCTGCTTTCCTCTCCCGCATCTGGGTTTTTTTAATTTTGGAAAAAGAAAGCCGTTTCTTTAGTTTAGTGGTGGAAACTAACTGTGGATAATAAATTCATGCCAAGCCCGCCTGCCACTGCCACCAGGAGTTTTGGAACTTCCAAAGTTCATCCACCGGCCAGAAAGCTTGCACCGGTTGGCCTAAGGCTCAGTTTTCTTGGTGCCGGTTGAGTGTAGGGTGGAAAGTCTTGATAGCAAGAGCTTCTTCAATGTGCAATCTGAGTTAATCTTTGGTGTTAGTGATGATTTTGAAGACAATGTTTGGATCACTCTTGGAAAGAGGAGTCATGTAATGCTCTCTAAAAGCAGAGTCTGGTGAGCCTTTCTTCGCGGCCAAAATGTGCTTCCTCTTTCGGCCATAGAGTTTGCGGTTATAGTCATTTTGGTGAGCATTATATAACACAGAATCCAAACTGAATCGATCCCAACATCGCCTTCAAAACATTCACCCATACCAATGTCGCAACACACGGAATAATATGATATCAAAAATATCCTAGAAAAGCACAACATGCAGCTGACCTTGCAGGAGCCATTGCCTGAACGAGTTTTCATCCCTTTCTCGTCAGAAGCATACAAGGTAAGAAAGTAAATGACGGACATCGAAAGTTTTAGGGGTTTTTCAGTGCGAAGTTTGGTAGTAGATGCTAAGGTGCATGTCAAAGGTGTGAAATGGGTGGGCACAAGGAAGAGTGAATGGTGTAAAACATTAAAGAAATAAATCGATTTTGACATGCATGAGACCGCTTACTCTTCTCTTTTCTCATTTCACACCCTTTTACACACACCTTATCACCTAGCACTTTCAAACCTCATACTCAAATATAAAAAAAAAACTCACAATGCCCTTCACTTACTTTATGTTCCCTTGCATGCCTCAGCAAGAAAGGGACTAAAACTAGTTCAGGCTGTAGCAAATGGGTCTCAGGTGTTCGCTTTGCTGTCGTTGTTGGCGTTGTTGTTGTTGTTGTTGGCATTGTTGTTGTTGTTGGCATTGTTGTTGTTGTTGTTGTTGTTGTTGTTGTTGCTGTTGTTGTTGTTGTTGTTGCTGTTGTTGTTGTTGTTTCAAGTCTGTTATTAATGTTTAAGTCTTCCCTGTGTCAAGTCTGTTGTTATCCCAGGTGTATTACAGTCTCGCATCTTTGCTACTTGCCTATAAATTTGACTATTGCGATTGTACAGTTTTGAAGGAATCCAGAAGATCAAGTCCTCTAACTTCAAGACACAGCGCATTTGAGTTAAGGGATTCGAAATACAGCCAATGTTTTCTGCATGGTCCGCTGTGTGTTGTGCCTTTCTTGGGATACTAGCCTTCTTGTCTCAACATTGTTTAATCGAAAATAATCAAACTAATTCTCTTTAAACCAATAGCTCTAGACATAAAAGGTGAACAACGTTTTGATTGAGCTAATAACACTGTCAAGAGAGATAATAATTTCATTGGCCAGTGAGAAGTTCGAACATGTTTGTTTCAATATGCAGAATAATGTACAGGGGAGCACCCTGAAAGCCATTTAGAAAGCCGCGGCACACTGTTTGCACGCAGGGGAGGTATAATCCCTGGCTGTCATTTTAATATTGGTGGTTCAACTGTATCCCAGAGGTCAATACTTTGCTGCGCTCGATGACCTTCATGTTGTTCTCCGCGCATGTGTTCAGCTAGAGCAATGACCAAAATGGAAGTCCACACGAACACACACACACACACACACACACACACACAATAGCTACAGGTGTGGCAAAGTTATGGTATTGAACCAAAGTAAATAGTTGATTTTCTGCCTTGAAAGGCACCAGCTACAATGGCTCGCACAGCAGCCCAAGTGCAAAAACTGAATGGGTAATGTTGATTGACTTTTAGAAAATGGCTTAGCACCATCATATTTATTTTTAGTCTCCAACGTAGCTGAGTATAAAACAGGGTTGATGGTGTTTTGTATGAGAAAGTATCACATTGTACTCAGCCCAGTGGTGGTGATAACAAAAACTACACCACAACACCACAGGGTTAATAATATTGAGATGAACAGCATCCTTCCCTGACCATCATCCAGTATAGAAACTTGCAGCAGACAGGAGGAATATCCAACGAACGCCACACAAACAAACAGAGATGACATAGTAAGACAAACAATCCTACAGTGTGATCAATGTAGGGTTTGAGACCCATGCAGAGAGAGAGGAGGGGAGAGAGAAGGAAAGTGAAAAGACAGGAAATGGGGACTGTTGTCAAGAAACAACAACATAAGGCAGCACAATGCCACATATCGCTACATATTCCCCTTTTTTGGACAAGGCAAAAATACATGGGGAAGACGAAAACACCACAGAGAGTGTGAGAGAAGTAAAACTGTGTTGACACCAACACCAGTACAGAGGTGGTTACAGCAAACAAACCAAAGAAGTTTTAATTCACATCGTGTTTCACCCAGACACTGAGGTGACTGCTACATCTGCAAGCATGACAAACTCGCTCCTGCTCCTCTAGCGCCGCAGTGGTTCCCGCCGGTGGTTGTACTTGTTCTTGCTGTACACACTGCAATCTAACCCATTGGCCTCTCACTATCAACCTCAGTATAAGGCAATGGAAACGTTTTTGCCAATAGATTTTATCAGCTGGTGATTTCGATTCGGCGATAAATAGCCTTCCAAGCCACTGTCGTATGCCCTGCGACCATGTTAGATGTACAGACCTAATTTCTATGTTGTCTTCTCCGAACAGCGTCAACAGTATGTCAAGGTGACACAGAGTTGTTGCATTTGTGCTGTTGATATGTCTCTGTCACGAGCAATGCATTGCTGTCCTGCTCCACGGCTGTCCAAGGCTCTAGCAGCTTTCCAGCAATTGTAACCTGTCACGTAGTGCCGTGCAGAATCACTCCATGAGCCAGTGTACTGGACTTGTACCAAACCTTTCACTCAGCGAGTTCCTCTAGTTCACTTATGCTGATATCTTATCTTGCATCTCTCAAACAAACACTTCACTCTCTTCACCTGACATTGTCCTGTGGGTGTTCAGGAGATGACGTGATGCGCTCAAAATGTCTTGCCTTTGCAAAAACCTTGATTTCTTCCAGTTGAATTGTTTACTGATGTCCATGTAATAGAAGTGTTAGGTATACCAAATCTGGCAAACATGCCTCAGAGACGGCTTCACTGCGCAGAAAAGTCCTTTTTTTACTTCATCATTCAGCCACACAATTGTCATATTTGCCCACAGTCATGAATGTAACTTTCAACTTGCAGGGGCTGCTGTCTTCCTCAACTTCCACAAAGCCTTCGACCGAGTGTGGCATCATGGGCTTCTATAAGTTGGCGAGCTGCGAGGTGGCACCGGACGCCCTGACCTGGCTCTCCAGTTATCAGTAAGTAAGCAACCGAACTATTGCATTCCGTATAGACAATATCTTGTCATCACAGCATCAGATCACTGCCGGGGTGCCCCAGGGTTCACATCTTGGCCCTATCCTCTTTGCTGTCCTTATTAATGACTTGCCAACCTCAGTCGACGATTCCAGGTCTGAGCTCTATGCGGATGAGAGAGACAGAGAGACAGAGACAGAGAGACAGTGCCCACTGCCGGACATCAGGCATAGCCATCCTGTACAGAATTGATGACTTGAACAAAAAGGGCTGATTATGCAGAAAACCGGCTGGCATACGGTGACCATCCTGACATGCCAGAGCCATGAGATGGCCATCATATACATTTCCTGGATACCCAGCCCAACTCACATGGGAATGGCTATATAACAATTCTCATGCCGACAAAAACTGACAAAATTTGATGGATTCTGAATGGAGTGATCAACACTCTTATTTTGTACAATCTCTTCAATTTCCTAATTTTCTCACCAGTCACATACATGTACAGGCTCAATTTATTTCCCTTGCTCTGCAAGGAGTGTGTAGAGGGCTTCAGGTTTGGTACAACGCAATGGCATTGAGCACAAAACATCGTACATTGTGATGGTCTGGAATAAAATGATCAGTGGCTTATTCACTGAAATGTACTGATCCCTTAGACCACTGAAGGCTTCAGTATCTGAAGCAGTTGTATAATGCGAGCACAAACACTAAAGTTGCAATTGTCTCGCAGCAGCTTTTCCTTAGTTCTGATGGGGGCAATAAGAAGCAAGGGTACGTGAATGCTATTTAAGATCCCATCACAAACATTAACTCAGACGACCTGAATAATAAATTGTAATGAAAATTCTAAATCAGTAATGTTTGTAATCCTACCAGCTTGTCGATTTTGTCCATTGCAGGCCTTGCGCATAAATCAACATCTCACTGCAAAGTGAAAAAGGCTGTGTAAAGTAGATAAAAGAAAACATCATTGAAACATAATTTTCCTACAGTCCTGCCTCAACTGAATGCCGAAAAAATAATGCTTATAAAGAGGGTGGTCTATATTCCTGTCTGTTCCTGATTCACGGGATTATCTATAACAAGAGTAGACTGAATCCCATATCTGGTAATGAATATAATGTCAGCATGGATAAGAAATGCCATGATCATGGACTGCATATCACTGATATCAAGAGCTAGACGTGATTTCTGATCATGCCGCTGATTGAATCAACGTAGAGCCGGAAAGGAGACAAAAGGCAAGGAAGATAGTGAACTCTCAACTGCCCTGAAGACGCCAAGCAAAACTGTGACAATCTGGCCCTCTTCAGTACTCTTCACTACCTCTCGTTTCTTCCCGTGTGAAAAGAAATGTTTTCTTTGCTCACAACTTTTGCAAAGTCAAAGTAGAGCCGGTTTACCTCTGTGTGCAGGATATACACTCGGCTAGGAACCAAGTACTTTGGCTTACTCACGGCGGCATATGGCTTTTTGTTGACGTGCTGTCGCATCAGGGAGACACATGAACATAAATTATTGCAACAAGAAAAAAAGGGTACTCCTGATTATGAATCTCAGCCTAGTCACCTACGTTAAGCACAGGTACCATCTCTGTGGAGCCCCGACTTACCGAGGCACATCTGCAAAGGAAAAAATTAGAATAAGGAAAAAATTTCTTGAATAAATGTCCCCCTTCTAATTCAGGCTGGCAGCTGGAATACACTAATACTCCACACTGATGAGACTGTTGAAGTGACAATACACAAGTTGTACATCTATGATAAATGTCAGAAAATATTAAACAGTTGCAGGTTTGAAGAACAAAAGAAAAAATAACATGATAATGAATCCATTCTTCCAAACTGCAGCACCACTGAGTTAGCATGAGCAAGCAAACTGGTATCGTCAGCCTACTCTACTGGTGAAACATTTTTTCTTTTTTAAAAAAATCTGCCGTACAGTAGTCTATAGTACAAGCTAAATAAAAATAACAGAACATGTGAGAAACCAATAACTCTGCAAAAGCGGCATTCTTGGGACAAAACCCATAGAATGTAAGCACAGGTGTAAGGGGGCCGAAACTTGCATACAATTACATTTACATAACTTCAGTTTAGGGCTAGCCCGGCCCATAATAATGTGAGAAATTTTTGGATGCTCATGCATTATAACAAAAGCAAGGTAGAGTGGTTGTACAAGTTGTTATTGTTAGTTCTGCAGCTAATTTTGCCTTCCCTTTTAGCATCGATGTTCTAGTTGCTCTACATCACTGCAGTGCCTGGTTTCGGTGGTTTGCCCTGCAATGGCGCGTATGCAAAACTCAAGTGGGAAAGTCCCTTTTGGTTACCTGGGGGCAACTTGCGGTTGCTAAGGGCAAACGTACAGGCAAGGACGCATTGCTGCAACAGGAATCGATGGAGGGAGCCGACGATCTGTCGAAGGGGGCACTGTCGTTACTGAGAGACTTTTGCCAGAGGCACGGGCTGAAGAGGAGCGGGAAGAAGGAGGATGTTTTGACCTGAGGTAATCTCCAGTTTGGAGCTGGACTCGACATCGGGCCAGCGATGTCTGTGATCACGGTTCAGCACTGGGGTTTTGCCGCAGTTGTCATACTGAAAACGAGCGTTTCGCTTTTGTCTTTCAAGAGCACCTCACGGAGGTGTTTTCCCTAGGAGGTGTTTTCAGGTACACATCAGTTAGGAAACTTGACGTGTTTTCCTGATCTTGGGACCCTCCAAAAAAGTGACTAGAAAGTAGGAGACAGAGGTGGTTTTCCTGAAGTGAGTGGCGATCGAGAAAAAAGAGGCTCGTCAGAAAGCAGAGGAGGGAGGAAAAGTGTTTTTTTTTTAAGTGAGTGGCCATAGAGTGAAAAAAAAAGGTCATCAGGAAGTACAGGAGTGAGGAAAAAGAGTCACTGAAGAGACGATCAGTTAGGAAAAGGAGGTGCTTTCCCAACTCTGCTGCCAGTTAGGAAAATGAGTTGTTTTCCCGACTTTGCTGCCACTTAGGAAAAGAAAACACCCTTTTTGTACGTTCTATCCCCGTGAAGTGCTCTTGTCAATAATTCTTTGTATTCTGTTGAGATTTATGGCGATCGATCGATCAAATCCACCAGCTAGCACTGTCACCAGTTCCGCCTGATCTTGTCAGGTCACTTGCAGGGAGGTCCGGACTCACTTTGCCTATGGACGTGCAAGGTAAAGAAGAGGATTGGGTATGATGAAGCCGCAAGCTTGGTCATCGAAGCTGGCCAGGAAGAAGCACCAACTGGAGTCAACCCGAGCCCAGAGTGATGTGTATGAAGTACATATAACTCTGGCAGCAAACAGAAGCTGCTTTTCAATAGCTATGTCAAATGCAAAGAAAACAATGCATAAAATTGATTTCGAACTTCTCCTCAAAATCCCCTTGCCTGCTCACACTACTCTGGGCATATAATTTTCAGTGAAGGCCGTACAAAAGCATTCAATTTTCCCCAGAAATGTTTTCTGTAACAGCTAACATGGTACGTACTGCATGGTGGACTCTACCCAGCGTCCAACAAGGACACCAAGAGTCAGTAGCCAGTGCCATGCAACTTCACTGGACCAATATTCAGAAATTGAACAGGCGAAAGCAATCCCAAGAATTACAGTTTCAGTAAATTTTAACAATTCAACACTGGATAAATTAAATGATGGTAGAATCAAGAAGGTATTTCACGAACTTGAAGTCAACTTCCAGAAAGTCGGGCAAAATTTGGTAAGAATTTTCTCGGCTTCCATCATCAGTCAAATCTGTGTAGCTCAGGTGATGATAATCCTCAACAGCTGCCCTTCATTTTGCCAGGATGCAAAGGAGGTCAGGGATCATCACCAAATACTGATGGCACATTACTACCACTGTTCAGAGTGTTTGGCTGCAGAATGACGCTACCTGTCACCGACTTTGGCCGTATCAGTTGGAGTTTCTCCTAACTGCTCATGTAGGACTTCTCGTACTGCCACCTTCATGGCCAGTTGCAGCAAAGAAGTAGTCTCTTGTCGCCTTGGCTGGATCACAGCGATCACCTCCTTGAGAGTCACGTCGCACCGTGCATCCGCCAATTTCATGTTTGCCTCGGTCTCCTGGGCGAGCAAGGCGGCGAAGGAATCCACCACGAGCTGAATATACTCCTCCAAACCTTCAGCAACATTCCGAAGGAGGTGTCCCGGCTGGTAACAGCTGTACATATAGAGCAACACTCCCTGGTGACGCTCCCCGATCAATTCCCCATCGTTCTCATATTTCCGCCGCACCTTCGGACAAAGTTGCCAGCGCATCATCACGAGCGGTAGCCTCCCGCTGGCGTACTGCAGTCCACAGTTCAACCGAACTCTTCTTTCCGCTTTCCGTTCCCATGTGCTCCACGGGTTGCGCGGTTTCAACAAGAACAACTCCTTTCGTGCGGGTCCACGGGTGGAATTCATGTATGTGTTGCGCAAGCAAGCATGCAGCACGGTCGCCATTTCTTAGCAGGTTGCCAGAATTATCACGCCATAATCAAGAAGGATTTTTCAGCCGCCATTTTGGCAAATGTCCGCATAAAACAGCCGCGTGCAACCTCACTTTCATGGCTTCGGTTTACAGTTTCTGACCAACAACTGGTGCGTGTAGCTATAATCCAGAACGATTATTCCCTGGAGAATTGCACAGCCGGCATTTTTAGTCAATTTTCATTTTCCAGCCGGCAGCAATTCTTTCTCGCCGGCAAATGCCGGCTCCAGTTAGAACTATGTCTGACCACTGGTAAAGGAGTCCTGGCAACATTCCTTGACTTTGAAAGAGGGCTTGGCAATCTCCTCTTCTGGTCGAGCCTAAAGAAGAATAAAAAAATAAAAATAAAAAATAAAAAAAAAGAACAAACAGCATACACGAGAAAGATAAGTCAGCAAAATGTAGTTTCTGGACAGCAGCATGTGGATGTGGGAGAAGAAAAAATAAGCGGTGGCGTGAGAAGGAGGTGATGGCGGTGGTGGAGGACGTGGAGGAGGAGTGGAGAGCGAAATTGTGTGGGCCTGAGTGACGTGTAGTCAAACTGTCAAACGGCGCCATACTCAGTATGCCACCACCACGCAAAAAGGGGCGGCTGCTTAAATCTTATAGTTGGCAACTCAGAGCTCCAGCGCATGATTCGAATTTCGGTTTTGAGGTGAATGCTGCGCGCAGCCGTTCCCACTTCGCTGCACGCATCCACGGCAATCGGCACGAGAGAAGATGAGAAGACAAAGAAAGGAAGATGGGCAATCACAAGAAGCGGAAACACAGCGACATACTGCCTGATCGTGAAAAGGAAATACATGTAGTGAACAATTAACGAAACCGGATCGTGTCAAAATGACGAGAAATTCCTGAATGGTCAACGCTGTACTTACCGCGGAGGCAGAAGCAAGGCCATGGCCTTCGACTTTCGCTAATTCGCTGATGACGGAGACGACCGTCAGCTTCAGTTCGTCGCCGCCATTCTTGATGATTTCGACTATCTGCGTGTGCGACGATCGCTCCACGTCAACCCCGTTAACCGCTACCAGGCGATCACCGGCCAGCAGAACGCTAGCCGCTGCCGAGTCAGGCCGATTCGCCTCAACAACATGAACAGGCGGACTGCCAGCGCTGCCAGGCTCCTGGCGAAGTCGGAATCCAAACCCACCCTGCTCATGCCGCCGAATGGTCACAGTCCGTTTGGTACCATCGGACGATAAGTTCACATCGGGAAGGCGGAGCGATACCCCTGGTATCTTGTAGTCCTTTATCCCTTGCGCGTCGGCTATCGCCGATCCCCGGCGCGTGTCGCTCAGAGCGCTAGCGGACCGACTAGGCACGGCAGATCGCTTGTCCTTAGTGGCATTGTGCGGTAGCTTCACCTCCGGAGTGGACGGCAGTGCCTCGGGTAGCTCTGGCGACGGCGTAACAGTGCCTGCCGAGCGCGATGAACTAATTGACGGCTCACGACCAAGCTCCGATAAGCTCTCCTTCGAAGGGGCCCGCACTCCGACCGTGTAGCGTCGCTTTTCCTCTCTCTTCTGTCTACGCTGCGATTGCGGGGAGTACTGCGGCGCAGGATACTCTTTGTCACCACCCTCCCCGTGAGCCGCTCCATCCTGCTTGCGCTTCTTGACCGTTTTCCGAAAAATAGGCATCTCTGGTGTGACCTGTACACGACAGCGTCATCTGTCCCAAGTCATTCCAGCGCCCGACAGGTCCTCTCCGAAACAGCACAGAACGAGTGTGCTGATTCCCACTACCAGCAACAAGAATCTCGTCCCTCGAGCTCTCGTGCCTTGACAAGAATAAGATCGGACGTCAAATTCCAGAAGGCTTGAAGCTGCTGCAACCTTCAGATCAGCACACGCTAATCCTGGCATCCGGCTGAGGCATGGCTCGCGATTTTCCCCGAAAGATCTCCTTTCATGATCCGATCGGGATCTGCACACTGCACGCTACCGGCACTGCGTCGTGAAAAATGAACTGTCGCCATTTTCTGAAGGCTAAAGCGCGTGGGTGAAAAACAGTTCGAGTGGTTGCGAAATGGGGCTGTACATTGTGTGCGTGCACGGATACAGCTGATTCCGTAAAGGGCATCGTGCCTGCGGTACACTCACTGAAAAACACACTAAGTTACACAGATGTACAAAGTTCCGCGGCCATTGGAGCACCTGCTCAGCTCTACATATACATGTCTCAAGATCTGTAACATGTGTCATTTCTCTAAGCACTTCATACACGCACGCACACAGGTCACGGTCATGAGTATGGCATGATTACATCACGTGACTGAAGCATTAACATGGCCAGTTCTGATCCTGATACTCGCCTGACGTCATGATTGTCCTTGATCATGACATGCACATACAAGTACAAGGCCTATATTATACTTTATAGACTCGAATATAGTGTACTTTAAAGTACATGACAATGTTTTCTTACAATTCAATTCACCAAAATCGAACGCACCCAGTGGATAATCATGATAA
>JAOWAR010162344.1:0-10383 GCA_028571005.1 Clathrina lutea
AAGGTTTAATTTATCTTTACCGATGATTAATCTTTTGTTTACTTATTACCATTTTTGTGTAGTAAGGTGTTTCCATTTTGTGTAGAAAGGAGTCTGAGCATTTATCTACTAGTGTCGCTTGTACACTCTGATCAATCCGCACAGTAGATAGGTGCAGGTTCAAACACGATGAAGACGCGAAGTCTTAATAATTCACGGTGATATTCGTAGTGTGCTGTTGTGCCATTTGATCGTAAACACTGGTCTCCTTGTCTTCTCCCTTAAGCTATAGTTCGCTTATTTACCCGTTGCTAGTCTGCAGCAACCACAGAAAGTCATTGAAATGTCCATACATCATATACACTGACACAGAAGCGCTTATGAGAGAGATTCCTGGCGGGTAATTCTTGTGGCTGCCCCAACTCGATCAGCGTCAGTAATTCGTCTACTCTAGATTAGCCATAGTTTGTTCCTATCCCACGAGCAAACACCAGCAATGAGTACTCGAGTGTATCAAACATTTTGAGACAAGTGGCATGGATTGTAACTAAAAGAAAGAATATTTTTTTACAATATACGGACTTGAAAAATAATATATGTAAAAATGCTTTCTGGTGGGACTACCAATCAGACTGTACGGGTTTTGAGGAGGAATGTGTGCTAAAAGGTATTCTTTTTTAGTAAGTTGTTCCCGTTCCCAAGACACCACACATGATTCCGAACACTCTTCTTTCACAACCAGCACAGAATGAAGGATGCCAACTGAAGATGATCGGAATGAAAATTTAAAGAAAGACAAAAAGTGATCTAGGCTCATGCGGACTATTATGATTGGTGTATTCGAAATGCCTGACTTGATTAGGCCCGTCCGCAAAAACCGGCAATCCAAAGCTGCTCACGGCCTTGCTGTGTCGAGTGAAGAAAACGAAAATTAACCCAAATCCTTCAACTAACTGCCTGCTCATACATGTGCAGGCGACGACAAGGGAGAATATTACCGTTTAGAAAAAAACGATAAGGGTAAAACTCAACTGACATTGAACAAAGTAGCAGTTTTTGGGATCACCAACAACAAATGCGCCTGCTATTTTACCAACCACTTTGGCAGACGTGCTCCGTTGCGGAAAGTAGTCTATAATACCCCACACTCTTTCTAACGTGTCACAGAATACCCATATGAATCCTGGGAAATGCCACTGCACTCGTTTCGGCAGACGGCTCATGCCACTGTGCACCAGGAAAGACAGGAAGCAGGTGTGAATCAAGTAAGTAGAAACACTTACCTTGGGAACCATCACCATAGTGTATACACCAGGAAAGACAGGAAGCTGGTGGAAATCAATCAAGTACAAACACTTACCTTGGGAACCATCACCATAGTGTATACACCAGGAAAAACAGAAATCAGGTGTGAATCAAGTAAGTACAAACACTTACCTAGGCCTTGGGAACCATCACCATAGTGTATACACCAGGAAAGACATGAAGCAGGTGTGAATCAAGTAAGTACAAACACTTACCTTGGGACACATCACCATAATGTAAACACCAGGAAAAACAGAAAGCAGGTGTGAATCAAGTAAGTACACTCACCTTGGGATACATCACCATAGTGTATACACCAGGAAAGACAGGAAGCAGGTGTGAATCAAGTAAGTACAAACACCTTTCTTGGGACGCATCACCAAAGTGTATACTTTACTTGCCCGTCCTGCTTCAGTATGCTGTTCTGGTTATTTCAAAACCAATAATTGCTATTGTGGTTTGAGATTTTTTGCAATATCAGAAAACTGCAAATGCGCAGGTTGCACTTCATATTTTAATGGCGAAACGACTGTATTGCACCATGTCCACTACACTACTCCCCCCCCCCCCCTCTGTCTCTCTCCCTCGGCTCCTTTTTTTGTCATTATGTAAGATCCCTTTGTTTCGGTTCTCCGTAAATTTTTTTAAAATGGTTCAAACAAGGCACGAGCAACATTCGAGATCTGCATCATGCAGGAACATCATTGCATGAGAATGCTGAGTTATTTAGACTTTTCAAAAAGAATGTTCGATATCCATAGGAAAACTTTCAACTTTTGTTCGGCTGGAATAATATTCGTTTCAAGCCCTATATTTGTTATCGTCGGAAATGTGTTGAATGTCTGGAAGGCATTCTGAATGACACTCGACTATTCTCTATTCTCATTCTCACTGACTGCCCAGTTCACTGTCAGTGCGTGTTGACTACTGAACTTCAATCAAAAATAAAACGTAATAAATCCCCTTGTCTTCTTGTAATTCATAAGTTTACAGAGCGGATGTCACAAAAATAAGCTCAGTTTGGTCATGCTTCAGTTTCATTAGGAATGTAGTGATCAGAATTGCCTTTAAGATTTTTTCTCTGTTGAAGTTAGCTAAGACCTATTCAGTGCTTCATGTCCCAGGTTTATCAGAGTTACCGTCAATCCAGAATCTGTAACAGCATTCAAAGGCACAACAGTGCAGTTCAACTGCTCTGTAGATGATATCATGTAATGCAACTTCACCTGGACAAATGACAAAACAGGCTTGCATTTGAGGTCAGGACATGGCTCTATAGGGACAATCGTCAACTCAGGGCGATCCGCTACCCTTACCATCGCCAATCTTCAAAGATCCGACTCAGCAAACTACACATCCACCGTTGGCACGGAAAAGACAAGCGTTCTCCTGTTTGCTCAAGGTAGGCTCGAGAATTTACTGGACTTCCTTGAACTGGGTGACTGTGATTATCCGGAATCACCTTGGGTGCTGCGCAAATGGCTCAAACTTTACTTCCCAATAGGCATTTGATTTGATCTATCAAAAATCCTGCTTAGCAAACTGTCTAGTGTACAGCGGACGACTCGAAATCTTCACAGATTTCTACTTCGATCAATTTCTAAAACCTCGCCTTTCGTTAACGAAGATGATCTGAATATTCATTTGCGGCGATTCTTTCCGCACAATCTATCGTTCTAGCGGTGAAGCAAAATTCCTTCCTTATTCCCTTCTCATTCCCATTTGCGGTTGCCATGCAACGAAAAGAATGGACTCTGCATGCAAAGAAAAGCATGAAGTGTGCATGAAGGCAATGCTAATGAAATTCTAAGGGATTATTGTGGCTGGAGAAATACAATCATGCTGACACCACTGACAGGCTTTTAGCCACTTGATAATCTTTACTTTATGATCTGGTCTGAATGTTATTGCAGAGAGTTGTGACATGCAGAACTCAGCTAATACCTCAGGAGGGGGAAACTCAATGTATCCAATTATAGGCGGTGCTGGAGGTAGTTGCGTCATACTGGTCTTCATTCTAGCTAACCGTTGCCAACTATTGGTGGAGAAGAAAGACGAAGGGCCATGAACCCATTAGGACTGATGAGGGTAGGGAGTTGGTTTGATCAGAGATAGTCCCAGCAGTCTTTAAGATGATCCTGGATGGTCGCTACTGGCAGTGACTATGTCCAGATTTTCGCCAGTAAGTTCACTTTATCCGCCCAACAAAGTATATATTTTCTGAAAGCTTATATTCAAAGGATAAATTATATTGAAACTTCTAGAAGCTAAATGTCATGTGATGAAAGTTATGTTGTGACAATGCCATTTTTAGCGTGTACATGATGGAAGTCAGAAATGTGGAGTCATGTTTGGAAGCCAACTGCTTGACTGGCCAGAAATTCTCTGGGTGAGTTACCAACTAAGCGACAAAAAGCATGTCTGGATCTTTTCAAAATCATATCCAAACTTCAGACAGTCGAAGACACCTTTGGAGGGGTAATCCTGACATTTGTTGAGGCATGATGAGATAAAGAGGATGAATTTGAAGGAATTGAGACACAACATTTTTGTCGCTTCAAAACAGGAACTCGCACAAGTAAATTTGGGGCAGTTTAAGCACATGGCTTCGAAGATGAATCCATATTTCCAACTTCCATCATGTAAATGCTGAAGATGCTGTTTTGATGTCATAACTTTGATCACATGCTAGTTAGCTTGTGAAAGTTTTGCTAAAAATAATCTTCTGAATGTCAGCCTTCAGAAAAAATATTTTGTTGGGTGGAAAAGTGAACTTACAGATGAAAATTTGGACATAGTCCCTTGTCGTAGCAACATCCATATCGACCATCCAGGACCACTTCAAGAACCCCTCCCATAGTTTTGGTTGTTTACTTGTCTAACAATGATCCTTACTTCAAGTATGTCTAAGAAGTTATGCTAGAGTTCTGTGTCCCATTCATGGCCTTCTCTGCAGAGGATAATGGGTGGTTAAATGGAAGCTGACACAATGTTTATGTTTTACCGTCTTAGTCAGAGTTAGCTGACAAGAGAAGGATGCTGTCTGAACAAGGCGAGAGGACAACCATCCCAATGACTGAAAATGAAGCATACAGCCTCTTTGCTGAAAAGCGTCACTTTCTCCAGAGAGGATGACGAGGCAAATCACCACATTTATTCTGAGATTGACCGGGGTGTGCAATGAGCCACGGAGGGCAAGCATGACAATTCCACTGACTGACAATCCGGCCTATGCGCTGTACACCATGGCTTGTCTTCTACCAAACCTCAATGAATCGAGAATTAAGATAAACAAAACCAAACCACCTTTTTCGTCAGCTCAGAGATAACTAGAACTTCTTTCATCTACTCAGAGAAAACTAGAACTTCTTAATCCCTTTCAGTAGGCAGCTAGTTTCACCTTGTCGGATTTCTAGCTTTGAGAAGCAACTTTAATCAGCACACCAGATTCCACAAAGGTTCCCCAATCTGGTGTAGATAATGATTTCCCACCCAAGATCAGTTAATCGTTCATTCAACATTTATGTCTATACCTCTGCGCTGTAGAACACATGCTGGTACATGTGCAGGCTATTATAACATTAGTTTGTATTGCCTAACAGAAGCCAGCATCTGTGATATTGCTTTTGGCAAAATAAATGATATGGGACATATTCTGAGTGGGCTTGAAAATTAGGAAAATTACTCAGTGGGGGATTATTCCTATTATGGATTGTGGGCCGTGACCATTGGACGGCCACCCCCATTGCTGGTTACCCTGTTTGTGTGAAACTAAGTCTATAACATAAATGGGGACGTGTATAGGGAAGGGCTGGTAGCATGGATGGCCTTCAACCACTCTTACCTCAGAGATGAGATCAAGTAGCTCAACGTTGCTGTTTGCTGACAGCCTGACCTAGAAACTGCATGCGCCATTGTTGAGCATGAAATGAGGGCGTGACTGATAATGATGCGATTCTCAATTTACTTCTCGAGTGAGGTCACATTTCTTCTTTCAATTTGCAGTTTGTCACAAGTCTTGACCTGAATCCACATTGTTCAGTGCTTTAGCCTATGTGAGACTAACCTTGTCCCTATTCACAAATCCAAGGTGACGATGATCTATTTAATGACAGAGGTGAAGCTCTTTGTCTCTCTCTTTCCAGCAGAACCAATTTTAAGCTGCATTGCTGTTCTGGGGTCTTTCTGTGTTTGTCCTACCAAACGACCTATTGCCTATCCCGTCTCTGATCAACGTCATTTGTCAGGTTGAATGCCGGCATTGTGAGAGCCCGTGTATAGGCAAGACGTTGCAGCGGCTGGGCGATCCCATAAAGCAACACGTGCCGTGCCATCTGCTGGTGAATGGTGGACTAGCCAAAAGGAAGGGTCATCCGCCGAAGAAAAGGGACAAACCTGATGACTATCAGTCGGCGATACCGAGCCACCTGGCATGAAGCAAGTCCTGTTGTAAGCAGTACACTGACAGCGATTTTAAAATACTGAGTCATGCTCGCTCTAAGAATCACTTTGATGTATTGGAGAATGTTTATATTTGTGAACTTAATCCTACTTTATGTAAGCAAAAGAGTTTTGCAACGTATCTCGAGTTTTTTCAGCATGCACGCAAAGGCAGCAAGTCATGATGCATGCATACTCATCGCGCACACACTTACACTCACTTGTCACATCTTCAAACACTCACCACTTCAATCACTTACTAATACCTGCATATTTCACGCATTGCCTTTCCGACTCTTTTCACCTCTTCTGCGCCACCTTTACACCATTCCATAGCACCTCTCCATACTATACCACTCTAAAACACTTCTCTTTTTGATGTCTTTGTGTTTTCCTTGGAAGCCTCTGCCGGGCAAGGACGAAAACTGGTTCAGGCGAAATGAAATTTGAGAGGTCTGCTGCATCTTTCTTTGTTTGGGAAACTTAACGTGATAATTAATGAAATTGTGTTAAGAAGTCACACCAGATTCTTCAAAACAATACGCGTTGGCATAAGTACTGTGGAAACATGGAGACAATGCGAACACACAAACCAACAAGGTCCAAGTATCCTCGTCCTTTCAAACTGAGTAACGGCATGCATGCCTAAGGTCAAAGGGAACAATTTGGAAAAACGTTCAGTTGCTACTGCTAGTTTTTCAAATTGATCAACGGCATGCATGGCTGATGCTTAAAAACAGGCCAAAGGAACAATTTGGAGAAAAAAAGTTTAGTTGCTACTGCTAAGATCTGTGACCGCTTTACGATGAAGTTTGGTATACACAGTTCAAGAATGCTCGTTTGTGGAAATTAAATCTCAGATATCCTAGATTTAATCACGACCAAAGAACCATCCTCTGGACGCTCTCCAGCTACACCATCCTTAAATTTCAGAGGCGTGCTCGTCAGTCCATGTTCTTTGCTTGGCCTCGATCCTTCATCAAGAGAATAGCTCGTGGATAGCAACAGATGTGCCTTCGCCTCATCAGCTGTTGCGGCTGAAGCCGTGGTAGACTTGTGGGTCCGTCGTCGTTTAAGGATAATGCCTCCAACCAAGGCTAGGATGGCCACGGCAGCTAAAGCACCCAGGAAGTTGAGGGATGATGAGCTTTTCGATTCAGAGATTCTTCTTTTGCTCAGTGCTGTGCTCTTGGTAGTATTGGTGGTTGACGGTATCAGATTGGTGCTTCCCAAGGTGGTTCTGCGGTTCAAAGTCAAAATTTGGAGCAAATGAAAGCCGGCTCAATGAGTTAATGAAAACATTGTCAAAAGGAACAGCAAAATGGACATTTTAAAAGGGTGCAGTAGTAACGAAAAGATCTCTTGATGAGGTCGGGTGTTGCAAACCTTCCCCGAGAGAAAGGAGGCAGATTTGTTCAATCACCATCTTATGTGTTGGTTTAGTCCTAAACCTAGAACCTATGGATACACTCCTCAATACAGTAATTGCACAAGGATCGATCACAATAAGACCAGAGAGGATAAGCTGGAAAGTCAACATTGGTGTTGAATAGCATAGGCTGCCCGAGAATAGCTTGGGCTGCACTGTTCTGTGATGAGCTACCTGTTGCTGATACTACAGATTTTTGCAACATCGTCAAATTCTCTCTCTCTCTCAATGGAAGTTTGCAGAGGCTCAAAATCCATGCAGAGACCAGGACTTGAACCTGCGGCACCAAATCGCCTAGCAGATGACAATCACCTGGCTATCCGCTACACCATCACGTTATCTTCATATCTATATAGTCAGGGGATTCTTGTCTGCTAGGCGATTTGGTGCCGTAGGTTCGAGTCCCGGTCTTGACACGAATTTTGAGCTTCTGCAAACTTTCATCAAATGTGTTTTTCTCCGTGCGGTCACCTCTTCTTCAATAAATTCTCTCTTTCTCGTGTAAACTGAAACCAGATTATGTTTATGTCCTCCCCTTCCCTTATTTCCTTTTAAGGTTCTGACTCAAGGCAAAAAACAATCCTGTAGCCGACATTGTCTTTATTACTCATGGACATTCATTGCACAAATAGCATGGGTATTCATTGCACAAATAGCATGGACATTCATTGCACAAATAGCATGGACATTCATTGCACAAATAGCATGGACATTCATTGCACAAATAGCATAGACAGTCATTGTACAAATAGCTTCGACGTTCATTGCACAAAGAGCATAGACATTCATTGCACAATGCTATCCACAAAATCAGAGCCGACTCTTTGGGTGCTTGCATAGGCGCTGGGTGTGCAAAAAACATAGGCTCACCCTAAAATGGTCCATTGTAAGGCCGTTTTTTGTAAACCAAGTTTATTGCCACCCTCAGGCCCGTAGGGACTGTAGGTGGCTCCACAAACGATAATTAACGCGCGTGTGTGTATGTCCGTCACAGGTCATTCGGGTCACACATATTTCCACTTTTGGGTAAAATTCTCCTTGTCCTTGATCGGTGAAACAAACTTTGCTCTCCTGTCTTCAAGGGTAAGGAAAATGCACCTTTACTTCACGTTTGTGTTCTAAGAGCTGTTGGTGTGACGTTTAGCACGGTGTGACCTTGCTTGAGGCCGTCGGCTTGGCGGGAGAAAAACATCTAAGCCATAAAAAGTAGCCACAAAAGTCAGAACTTCGTGACGACCACAGAACATTCGGCTTTCTGGGCAAAGAGCGCGGTGCTATTTTGCGGATTGAAACAGGATCAAATTGTACGGAGCTTGCCAGAGCCTGCTTTGTATGTATTTTCTGATCTTGCTTTCCTGTCGCTCGACAAGGACAGGCTTCATTCTTCGATTCACGGGTAGAGACACATAGTCTACGGATCCTTTCTGGCCCGACAAGACGTAGGTCCGGCCCATTTCGTCTATAGCTGTAACAAGCCTTCTGAAAAGTAAATGTTTTGCTAAGCTAGTCCAAGTTCTGAAGGATGCACGTACTGGAGGGCATTGCGACTTTCGGCGGAACTTCGAATGACAGCGCAAGCTGTTCTTAGTGCGGGCTTTCTCTGCTTTTCCTTACGACACCTTGTGTACAGGCTTGGTAATAAACTTTTGGTGTCGATGTTGGTGTGTGTGTGGTGGGGAGGGGGAGCGATAAAGGCGTGAAGTCAAGAGCTTGTGCAGTTGATTTGTTGTGCTAAAATCTTCTATCGGCAGCTTGGGACGTTCGATCTTGTATGTCACAAGAACTTCCAAAGACAAGCTGGTGCCAGTGTCCCCGCAAGTGCCGAAGATTCCCTTTCTTATGTTGTCAACGCTTGGCCGGAAGAATTTGGACGAGTGCTGAAGGGGCTGTGAAGCAAATGTGCCTCGCAAACCTGATGTACTCTGAAATGGTTGTGCCTCTCGATGAATGATTGCTTTCAGCACCAGAACCTCACTTCACCTGAAAAGTCTAATTGACAGGTGCTTTCATACTGACACGAAGCGAGAGAGACTTAGAGAGAGCGCCTGCCACTACATTTCAATTGAACGAGAGAGAGAGAGAGAGAGAGAGAGAGAGAGAGCGCCTGCTACTTCATTTCAAGTGAACGGGAGAGAGAGAGAGAGAGAGAGAGAGAGAGAGAGGGAGAGAAGAAAAGCTTGCTAAGCCAACCGCGAGTGTTTTATTTATCGAAGGAAATGTTCGTTCGTCTGAAGACAGATGTCAGGATGTGCGCCTTGTTGTTTATGTAGAAAGAAGTACCGCACCCCGGCAAGGCCAGTCTAGGCCTGGCCCTCTCTTCGTGTTCAGAGATGAATTTCGAAAATTCTCTCGCAGGCTAATCCGAAGCTCTCCAAAATTTTCCGCCGTCTACTCTGGTTGGGGCCTCAGTTCCTGTAAACGTCTGTCGTAGTTACGGCTAGCTACCAGTCACCTACTGGAAGGCATGTGGGGAACCGCCCAGCTGGTCCGCGCGCTTGCATCGGGAGCCCACTTGACCAAATTTGGGTAGAAAAGAGTTACATTTCAGCCGATCGCGTGGGCGCGTTGCATTGGCCGGCTGATCGACTGGCGGGCGCGGATGCTCATGCTCTTTTCTGTGTTTACGGCTGCGGCCCAGCTTTCGTGCGAAGAGTGCGTGTATATACATGTACGGGCATGCATACGAAGGTAATGTCGCAGTCTGACCACGTTGAGATAAAAAAAATCTGACCATGTTTAGATAAAAAAAATCTTGCATTTGGAGCCCTGCAGCGTTCGACTACAAGCAGGGCGGCATATGAAGGTTTTTTTTGGTAAGTGAGATTAGTCTAAGGAAGGGGAGGGTGAGGAGGGCATTGAGTTTGTGAAGGTGGGCGCAGAAGACGTGAAAAGATGATGCAAGAATTACACAGGTGCTTCGGAGGTTCGAGTCGTGGTGAGCGTGTGAAAGAGGTGATGTGAAGGTGTAGGTTTGTTTTTCTTTTTCTTCGTTTTTTCTGTAAGCCCAACCACTGACCTAGGGTGTTCGGTGTCTGCTGCCGCATCTTCAGCATGGCCAGGGAAGCACATGTAGATGCACTTGCCTAAAGCTGAACCCTTGGGTGAAGAGCTCCATTGTAATAGAGGCGTTTGAATTCAAAGGCAAAGTTTTGGGCAAAATTCAGAGAACAAAAACAGAAACAAAACAGAGCAACCCAGAGGGCATTGGAGAAATTCTTGGGTCCGTCTAC
>JAOWAR010162355.1:0-10383 GCA_028571005.1 Clathrina lutea
GTGGGCAATTGGTGAGGGAGGGAGTAAAGATTGTTGCTTACTCGGTTGTCACTGAAGATGTAGTCTCGTCGGCCTTTGCCTTCCACCTTAATTCCAACTTTTTGCTTCACGGAGCGAGACTTGATCAACTGGACAACTGCAGACAAACACACCAAGACAAAACATATCCATCAACAGATGTCACAGAGATAAAGGTGTGGATGTACCCCTGAGTGAGTCAGTCAGTCAGTGAATGAATGAAATACCCCAATTCCTAGTTTTCTACCCAGTTTACCACAATGACTTGAGATTGCTATTCTGTTAAAATCGCAAGTGTGTGCCTTTCGCTTCATGCGGTTTCCTTGTGTTTTGTGATTTTCTTGTGTTATTTCAACAAAATTGTTTCAAGATCGTGATTGAGTATGAGTGCGCGCGCATGTGTGTTTGTGTGTGGGTGTGTGCGTGTGCGTGTGCGTGTGTGTGAGAGAGAGAAAATAGGAAGGCACAAGAAATTGTCTCAGGTATGTTCAAGCATCAACATAAATATAGCCGTGATCAAGAAAGTCCATTTGATGGGAAAAATACAACCATCGCACATACGCGTAAGCCACGCCCATCTAAGAGAACAGAGAGCCTCCCACCAACTAAACACACCAAAAAGTGGACACGGACAGTAGGTATGTACTATCACGGAGAATGCTTACTCTGCTTGTGCTCATAGATTCGTGGCTCCGAGTCTTTCTCTCCACGGGACACAGTCAGAGTCCCTGACTCGACGTCGACCTTCAAAATAGCCTTTGTCCGAAGAGTTCCATCCGTTCTTGTCTGCAAACAAGAAGGAAAACAGGCCCCAATTAAAGAGGGTTTTCATGGAAGAAGATTGAAATGGAAACAGAAAGGGAAACAACAAAATGTTCCTTTCTGACAGCTGACACCGCAAGTTCGAGCACATTGCCAAGTCCTTTCTGTCTTTCTCTCACTTGCATGTCAATCCTTCTTTCTTCGATTTTGGAAGAAAATTGAGAGCACCGTGCGACTGATCCAGCCACTAATGAGATGACATAAATTGTCACAGCTTCCTGTCACGAACAACAAACAAAACTCTTCCACTGAAAGTGTAGTTTCTCTTTCTTTGCTGTTGAGGATATATTTTCATAAACGAAAGGCGCCCCCACAAACTTTACGGCCAGCAGTAACATCCACAGGAAATGTATCCACAATGACCTTCGTGCAATGTCCACTGTTCTCCTGGCACAAATGCAGCGGGAGACTTTTTCTTGTGCAATACCTGACAGCGGGAAAGCTTGAGAAATCGCAATAAACGAGTGAAAAAATAATACCTCAAATGTCATGACAGGCGTTGATGAGCAGCGATGGTCAAGACGAGCTCTTCTATTGCCACCATCCCTGTACCGAGTTCCAACAGTCGTCATCAAGTGGCTCGCCTGAGAAGAAAGCAGGAAAAAACGATCCAATCTAAGTTCAGCTTGTTAGCAGTTTAATGGAAAATTAGAGCTAGAAAGATTGGCTAAAAACTTCCAGTACACGCAAATACGACTTCAATAAAGCAAACCTTCTTCTCTGTTGAGGAGAGTAAGTTGCGGCATGTGATGAGTGTTTGCATGAGGCTATCCCACGAGATTTCCTGTCACACAAAAAAACACAGACCAACACAAAGACACTTGATCGACACCAGTCACGTCCAATGATGGATTGAAGACGGCCGACTCATTGTGAGATGAGCACTGGACCAAAGATGGCGACAGACAGAAATGTGACGAACTCAGAACTTAGGAACGAGCAAAACCTTACAGAGGGTGAATCCTTGTCTTCCATGCGACGATTTCCTGCGCATTTAAATTCCAGCTTCACACAAAGTTCTGTAATCGCACTAACTCTCATCACTTTCGATAGTCAAGGAGAAACTGCCAATATCGATCACTTGCCAAACTTTAAATCAGGTCAGCGATAATCTAGTCGCACGATAAATATGACCAATTCTAGCTTAACTCCTATCGCAACATCAGACCCCAAGCGCTGGGCAAGGGAATGCTAGTGAAATCTCGTGGGAGCGCCAAGGGCCAAATATAAAGGCACTGGCGCATGGCCGTCAGGCACGCTGGTGCGCAGGCCCTGATGACGTGTGCATGGCATGTAGGCCATATTGGGATGCCAAGGACTTCACAGAATGGCATTGGTAGTAAGTCTGGTCTTACTGAGAGACTGCATGTTCATGCGTTTAGTGAACTGCTACTTTTTTTACAGAAGTGTTTTCGCATTCCATGCTTTCTATAAAATTTCTGACATGTCAAAAATGCCAGTGTGACTCAAAACAATTACGAGAGACAACGTCCTTACCCCCCGGTAAAACAATTACGAGAGACAGCGTCCTTAGCACTTGGTAAAACAATTACGAGAGACAGGGTCCTTACCCCCTGGTAAAACAATTACGAGAGAAACACCGTCCTTACCCCCCGGGAAAACAATTACAAGAGACAACGTCCTTACCCCCTGGTAAAACAATTACGAAAGACACCGTCCTTACCTGCCAGTAAAACAATTACGAGAGACAACGTCCTTACCCTCCGGGAAAACAATTACGAGAGACAATGTTCTTACCCCCTGGCTTGCCACTGGTATGGAGTTCAACTGGCTATTGCTGCTTGGTGCGGTCCCAGAGCAAGTGTCGTAGAAGTCATTGAGGAGCTCGAGACGGCTAGTGAAGGTCTGCAAGTGCCTGGGAGAAGAGAAAAAAAGGGCAAAGGAGGAGGAGGAGGAAGAGGACAGAACAAAAATTAACTATTTATTAGCTTTGCCTGGCCCAAAAAAATCTTCACCCAAAACTGATACCAGAAAATACGAAGAAAAATTAAACACTCAAGGAATGTACTCTGTCAGCATCAATCTACATCAAGTCGAGTCAAATCATCCCTCCACTCAAGGAATGTACTCTGTCAGCATCAATCTACATCAAGTCGAGTCAAATGCATTGATGCCCTTTCTTAGTTTCTGGACCACTCTCCAACCCTTTCCCATCACACTTCTCTCAAACACAACTGCCAAGCACACACATATCGTACTTGAAAAGGTCACTGCCAGATCGCAAAACGAGGTCTTTGAATAGCTTTGGTTTCTCTCCATTCTCCATGAAGGATTTCACATCCTCCACGGCTCCATCCAAAGCATACTGTTGGATCTCGGAGAAAAAGGTAGGATCCACCCTGCGCAGAAAAGGGAAAACAAACAGCAGGAGTCCAACGTGTAAAGGTTGAAAAGAAGGCATATTCCATGCGTACAAACATAATGTACTTAAAGCTCTTCTTGGTAGCATTAAAGTTTGCTGTTAGGTGTTGTTCTTTGTGTGAACAGCGATTGACTTATGATGGTGAAGCTCACAAAATATAATAGATGCAGTGAACAATCGTCACTCCCTCTCAAGCCTCACTATGGGCCAGTCTACATACGCCAACACAATATAAATCACTAGTGGTTGATCTTCTTCTGGAAAAGTGTTTTCTCATGAAGAATGAAAGCTTCTGATAGAAGACACGATGAAAATCTTACTTGGATGTGTTGCACTTCTTCAGCGATTGCTCAAAGAACTTTGAAACACTCCTAAGTTCTGACGATGACGAGCTCGCATCACTCTCCGGCGGCATGCTGTTCCCAACGTCTGGCTCAGTGTACTCCGACACGGGGATTTCCTCATCTTTCCGTGTTCAGGGGCAGAGGAGAGAAAGCACAAAGCTAACACATCACAATTCTGGGACAGAAATGATATTTTTCGCTAATCTTCAATTAGAACAACATTGTCAATTACACCCACTTCAACTCAAGTCCATCGCGGCTGTAACACAAATTGGGTCAGATTTATGTCCATGACTGGACTCAAAGGAAGGCTAAACGAAACAAATACAAGGCTTTTCTTATGACACAATTTTCTCAGACCAGGCTTTCTCTTAAATCAACTACATTTACAACAGTGACGAGAGTTGAAGTTCCTGGTGGCAGAAGTGTGCTGCACCATCACAATAGCTGCCATGGAAAGTTAGTTTGACCTTGGCCAGAGCCAAAAGCTATGCCAAAAATCAGTCAAAGTTAATGCTCCTCCTTTTATGCTTACCTGCACAAACGCTCCTCCTTTCTTTCTTTCTTTTTGAATTTCCCAGAAAGCCAACCATGCATCCATACTTTTCCAAAGAGAAATTCACATGCCACCCACAGCTAAGTTTACCAATTTCAACCCAATGATGATACCAAACGTTATAGTCTTCCTTTGTAAAGGATCCTGTAACAAGTTGAACACTTTACAGGTGAAAATAATGGAATTTCAAAACTGTGTTTTCTTTTTGTATTATTGTCCGTGACATACCTGTATCATCATCCTCCGAGTCATCGTCAGCAGTGTCATGTGGCACAGGACTGACGAGGTGCGTGACAAGACCTGTTCCTGGCTTGCTGTAGAAGTTCACAAGATCCTGTAAAGAGGTGCACATCACCTGCTCCACGCCTTGAATAGTCTGGAAATGAAAACAAAAACACCAGCGACAAGAAGAGCATGGCCTGTGAACAGTCCCATATCATCGTCAATGAACAAGTTCAAGCGATTACAAGCCTTAACACGGCCAGTTGGCCAGTATCCCATATACAACTCAGCAAACAAAGCACACCATTTCTCTTCGATAGTTAATAGGTACCCCTAGTTTGGGCATGATGATTTTTCCACAGAAAAGACCAACATTTGTGGCTATAATAAAGCTTTTTTTTTTTTTCCATTGTTTCCATGGACATTATTTCTGTGAGTGCAATGAATTGTGTGTTAAGGTATAACCCCTTTGTCCTTGCGGCAAATGATTTATCTCAAACGTTAGAACCAGTTGATATAAGTAAGCTGTTGAAGCATGCATACCACACTTTGACCGGGAGAGCACGTGTACAAAAATGAGTTCAATTGTCTGAAAGTGTATTCTTATCGCTACTGTAATACCGGCATGGACACGCCTGGAATATGAACTAGTTTACACGAACACACCGCTGCAAGCGGTGTGAATAGGCATGTTTGGGTTTGTGTGTGTGTCTTGCTAAGAATGGTTCATCTTGTTCAGTTTGAATGATGCTAAATTGTTTATACGCCAAAGTCATGCATGAGGTGTGCTGGATGCACTGGAGTGCGCAAGCTGGTTTCTCAGCTGGACACAGACACAAGTGTTCAACGGTTGTAAAACTAGACATATCAATCTACGGTGGAATACATGTACAATGTATGAGCCCGCTTCGCAAGGAATTTAATCTTGTTCTTCAACTTTTCCTTCACTGACAGCAACGAAGTAAGTTTGCTGAACTGTCAAAGACGACAGTCTCATCGTCACAGCTTCATGGCAGAGGCATACAACCACAGAACGAAATCCACACCCTAAGGTGACAAGCTACGTGGAAACGTGTGGCCTGTGGCATGCACACAAGACAAGGCCAAAGAACACTGCACAGCTCCCACTTCGCATTTTTTTTGCTGCTTTTATTTCCAATCTTCGTCATCGAGATTCCACTCAAGGGTTACCTGAACGGAATATTTGCCCTTCACCGAGCGAATCCGGTAGTGGTGAACGCGGTCTTGGTACCTAATCAGAGACAAAAAAAAACAGCACCACGTTCGAAGTCAGCTAATGGCTGACCATCTCACCGTTGCGGAAGGCAAAAACCAACTCGCCACGAAAAGATCTTGAAGCCGAACGGAACTCCGGGCAACTAGAATACATTAACAGTGTGAACTGTATTAAGCGTTCCGAGGCTATGTACTTCCAAGACTGCTAGAGGAGATGGGGGAGTCGAAAAAATACACAAGGTTTCACAAATAAGATCTAGCTCCGATCAACGGCAATCGAACGCGAGGTGGAGTCATGCCCAACGCGACAAGCAAAGCTAATTAAGGCGAAGAACAGAAAAGACCAAATCTCACAGCAAGCAGAGGACGTATGCTCCCTTCATGCTCTCGCTCGCTCGGATTAGAAACGTGCCATCCTGGCCTTGCTGGGTTAGCTGCTCCTCCGCTCCAACGCGGCTCAGACATCGGTGAAGCCAAATGGGATCAGCCATTTGTCAGGAGGTTGTCACGCTGCGATCAAGAAAAAGCCTTGGTCTTCGTGCAGCACCGACAGTTGGAATCGCAGTCAGGCACGACAGCATCCAGCGCTCAAGATCTATTCAAAAATAATAATGGAAAAAGTTGAGCGGTGAGCGCCTCCACGGTAAGGCAAGGCCAAGGAGAAACGTCTCTCGATCGCCGAGCACTTCCAAGGCTGAGACGACCAGCAAGACTTCGTGCGGGCCCACTTCCTCCCGGTCTGGGAGCATCTGCTCTTCTTCCGAGAGGGCGCTCCGGCCGACGTCACCAACACCAAACGTGGCAAGGTTCAGTCGACGTCCTGAGCTCGCTCACAGCTGCAACTGGCACGGCAGAAATTCAGTCAAGTCAAAGCGGAGGAGCCGGGAAGCCGGGCGATCAAAAGCCACGCAACACGAGCTCGCAACACGCACTTTATCCGCGGACGTGGATCAGGCGAGCCTTGACCGTGACGGCACGATGCACACTACTGGGGATCTGCACCGCACATCCAACGTTACAATTACATGCACGTTGCGTCCACACTTTCGCCCGCTAACCGGCGCGGTAGGGCGCTAGGCCTGGGATGCCCTGACCACGGGGCATGATCGCCCAGCACCTCCGGATCCGGAAATTTACCTGAAACTTGAGGCTCAAGCTGGCATAACCCAGGTGAAAACTTCGGAAATCCCGTGCGTCTCATTTTACCGTTGCTGCCTTCGCTATTTCTTTCCGTCTTTGATTAGAGTGTGGTGAATCATGAATGGAAACGCGCAATGCGGAACTTTGCAGGAAGTGTTAAGAGACCTCCGCGCCCTCTCCGAAGTTCAGTCCGACCCGCTGATCAAGAAAGACGTGTGACTGCGACTCGCCGATCGTGGTGATGTACGCACTGCATGTTTCCGATACACCGAGGTCGTCGTGCTAATCTCACTTTCTGCCATTTGATTTATTGGTGTTCAACCGTACGTAATTCGTCTGACTCAGTCGGGCTTTCCGCGTACATGTTAACGCCGGGCCCAACTCTCGCTCTATCTACTGGCCACTGTAAGTGCAAACTGTTACGGTGCATCATCTCATACCACGCCAACTAAGCTATGAAGCGGAACATTGAACAACGAAATCAGGCATAAATGAAAGATGGGAAACCATCACTGAGTCGACTGTCACGTTTAAAGGCCTCATGTTACCAGGGTACTCGGCGCCGGCTACATGTGTGCAACATCATTGCAAGCAGCCGCAGTACAGCTTCGCAAGACCATCATAGTCGACATAGTCTAGTAGAGGCAACCTGGCGATGACCGGGTTACCAAAGATCTACAGGTTGATGTGGCCCAACTTCATCTGTCTCATTTTGTTAAAATATGTGATAAGCGCTTTAGGAAAACCCCTTTTTTTCCATCATTAAAGGGTAAGGCATGGATCTGAAGGGATCGGGCCCTTGAGCTAAACACACACAGTCCTGACCTGCCAAAAGTTCAAGCGGGTCACCCATACATACCTTTGGAATCTTGACTTCAGTAATTTCAGGTTCTTCTCCCCCCCACGTAAGCACACACATCACACACTACAAAAAAGTACACCCTTTTCGAATTCCCGGCCTACACGGCTTCATCATGCTTGTGCGCTAGCCTGCTGCATGCTTCCATTGGTCTTGAGGGCGGCATGCAACTAAAATTTCCAAAGTAGGACAAAACATTTGTTCGACTGAGCACCGCAAATCACTCCGCACTTGACGTATTGTACTCATCTAGAGGAGATCGTCGCGCTTACAAGTATCATGGCAGCCTGAAGCAACAACAGTAGTAGTGCGTCGACGTCTGCTGCTATGCGCATGGCCTTGCGAGTCTGATCGGCCTGCAGCTGCATTCGAGTGGCCGAATAGGAAGGCATACCTCAGCACTACCACAAGCTGCAATGAAAATTGTGGAAAAGGAGAGCAATTCCAAGTTTCAAACCAGTTGAAAGTACAGAAAGAAAGATTGCACCGCCATCGCTTGCACCAGATTTGCGACGATCTTTTCGTTATCTGCATGGCGGAGTCACGTTTCAGCAAAAGTGCACTTGAGCTTTTCACTAAGTGCGAGATTGCCGCGGGAAGATTGTTTCCCGTATTCGTGGTAATAGGGCTAACTATATCATGACTGCAGGCTCTAGTCTCAAGCTTGCTAAAGCCAGTGCAGCTTCCCTCTCGCTACGGAAAGGCTGCATGATCATGATACTTGCGTGGGTCAGCTGCAAGCATGTGTGGTGCCTTCGCTGAGATGTTGACCACAACGCTCACGCGGTGGATCATGATCAACGTCGGGGATCATGGGGATGGTGAGGTCTAATTTTGTCGTTGCTATGGCCAACATTGCGACGTGATCGCGAGCGCTATAGCTAGATGTTGCAACTCTAGTCCAACACCAGCTCCACTCGCTAACCCGTCAAATCCACCAGAAGTCAACTGCCTTGACAAGTGTTCAAGTTCGAACAGGCAAAGTCGCTACTCCATAGCATTGACGGCTTTCTCCAGGAGACTTTAAGTTACAGAACGAAGTTTATCGCTAGTCGGCGACGTCACTGATGGGTTCCACTTCTCCGGACCAACGTAATGGTCAAGCGAATCCTGAACGCATACCAGGGGAGGAGCTGGAGGAGGAAACGTGGTGGGAGACGAGGTTGAATGATGGGCTTGAACTGTGGGATGGCTTCAGATACTTCGTGTGGAATCCATACACTAGGCGAATCATGGGTCGGACGAATAAAAGCTTAGGTGAAGATAGATAGATAGATAAAGAGAGAGAGAGAGAGAGAGAGAGAGAGAGAGAGAGCTTGTTTTATTGACGACAGGGTGTGGACTGCATTACCCCGTAGAAATTCACATGGTTTTTACATGGTCGTATCTTCACACCCCATGGGCCCTGACATTGGATCACTACTAGTTTCAGGGTCGATGGTTTGTCTTCCTTTGTTTCAGGTCAAATTGGACTATTCTTTCTGATATTCTACACGTGCCTGGCGGCATTTTTCGCTATCTGCATGAGCGTCTTCCTGACAACGGTCCCGGACATCCATGAAGGCCCGAAGTACACCAACATAATAGGGAAGCCGGGTAAGCGATCGAAGAGCCCCTTTATCATGTTTATGAGGGCTTTCTTGCCTTTACCGCTCTTTGACTGCAGCGGGCGGCCCAGTTGAAAGCACGAACAAAACTTGAAAGCACCTCCTTGTCACTCTTTTTAATGGGAGTCGACTAGTAGTTAAACACCTCACTCATGTGCATAACAGGCCATCAAATGGCGGTCTAGGTAATCGGTGACGCAAATCCGTGTGTGTATGCATGACTTGAGGTATAGTATAATATAGTGTATGCATGACTTGAGGTATAGTATAATAAAGTTTCCTGTACCTGGTGTCGTGGAGGGACATGCACGTGATCGTGCGTGCCCTAGACTCCGCACAGAAAACAACAGTGGAACAACCTTTTTCCGCTCACACTGATAGTGTTGAGTGTTTGGCTAGATGCGTGAACGGTAGGGTATCACATTATATATACTTCATACAAGCAAAAAGAAGAGAATCAAATTCTCTTGAAGCTCGACACTGCGGAAGGGTGGTCTCACCTTGGCGAGAGGGAATACAAGATTTTGGGGGAAAGAGAGAGAGAGAGAGAGAGAGAGAGAGAGAGAGAGAGAGAGTGTAGATTGGCATACTGTATTGTAAAGTAGGTAGTTTTAGCCCTTGCTTGCATGTAATCAGTTTCATACGTTTCCAACAAAAAGCCAAGCCAACAATTTCAAGGGAGCTTTACTCCTAGCCGACTCTGGCTTGGTGTCCGGCAGACAGCCACTGAACGGATCTTTCAATGACCAAAGGCCAGTGTGCCTTCAGCCGGGCCATGTCAGTGGGAACTAACAATTTCCAGAGCGATAGCTTTCCCTGGCCATGTCAGTGGGAACTAACAATCTCCATAGCGATAGCTTTCCCTGGCCATGTTAGTGGGAACTAACAATCTCCATAGCATAGCGATAGCTTTCCCTGGCCATGTCAGTGGGAACTAACAATCTCCGTAGCGATAGCTTTCCCTCACGGTCTGCTTTTCCACTCAGCTCGTAAACTCTTTTCATTGGTACTTCCTGCGGTCCCGTACTAGTTTACCTCTTCATTCCTAAAGAACATATCGCAATGTTGCCTACAACTTAAGATTTTTACATACCGATCAACATCGATCGATATCGGGTAAGATTCGACCAAATCGACCGATGCTGCATTCCACCGAGCGCCACTCACCTTTTTTCTTCATATCAAGAAAATTTCGA
>JAOWAR010162377.1:0-10382 GCA_028571005.1 Clathrina lutea
CTGTACTCAATATAATAATTATAATTGTTCTTTCCCTTCTCATAATTGTTCTTTAATTCCTTTCTCCAGTACACAGATCATAGAGTTTGTTATACGAAGTTTTGGCGAGGTGACCCTTACCTTCATCAGCGGGTTGAATTGGGAAACAAATTCTATGAACTGTATGCTGGAGAAAGGGGAGAACAAAGAACAGTCAAAAGTTAACATGTCCCAGCAAGAAGTAGAGCTTTCTGTACGATGATGTTTATCAAACTGTCTCTGACCTACTTTGCTTTTTCCAAGCCTGTCATTGTCATGCCTGAAGAGTCTTGCAGCGCATATGCTGGAAAGCGCACAATACCGTGACGACGGATGATAATAGAAGCTCAGTTTACAGCCAAACGTTTGAGAAGTTTGTATTTGCATACGCTTCCTCTTAGCTGAGACAAAAAATTAAAACGAAAATTTTGAAAATTGAGTTTGATATTCTCTGACACCAGTCACAAATTTTCGGATGTTGGCGAGACGTTTCGCCAGTACAGTATTGCCCCTGGCTTCATCAGTTTTTTTTATGCATGTTCACAAAGGGGAAAGAGGACGCTGACATGCGGCATACTCTACACTATAATAGTAATACACAGCGCGTGCAGCTAGAGTTGAGAGAGAAAAGGATGTACCAAAAGTAACAAGGGAAAACTACAACCAGCAATGAAAAGGTAAGCAAAAGTCTTCTTCGCCAGTTCTTGTTGTTCATCACGAAGACGGCCCTTTTGTGAAACAAGTAAGCACCTGCACGGAGAGTGATACATACCGGGAGGCTCGGCTCCTGCACGGAGAGCGATACATACCGCGGGAGGCTAGGCTCCTGCACGGAGAGTGATACATACCGCGAGGCTAGGCTCCTGCACGGCATCTACTTTTTCCTGTTCAGAGTGGGTTTAAGTCTTCGTGCTCTCGGGGACGGCATCTTTCGCCTCCAAGGAGAGCAATCGAGGGTGATTCGGTAGCCTCTCGGAGCAAGACGAGAAGCAGCAAGCAAAGCTTTTGCTGCTACTTCTCGTCGCGAAGGCTGACTTCGTCTCCGTCTTGAATGACTGAAGAAAAATTGATAAATACCCAACTCCGTGCCGAGACGGAGACTCGGACCTCGGTATCAAATCGCCTAGCAGACGAGAGTTGCCATACTAAAATTAATGATATTACATGTATCCGCTACACCATCACGTCATCCCGTCATCTTTTTTTTTCATGAAGGAGATGAAGAAGGAAGCAGGAAGAGGCTCTCCACCGGCGTTGACAAAGCCTGACCGTGAGTGCTGCCGATGACAAGATCGCGACTTAGACTTGGAGCATTTACAACTCCAAAGTTACGTGCAGGCCACGTGTCGCGACAGAGTGTTAGCGTAAGAAGGTCGCCGTAACATCTGCAGCCACTCGTCAGAGTTTGATCCTGCTGGGACGTCATGGCTGGCGGTGCCGAATTGGGCGAAGTCGTGGCCCAACTAACGCACCGCTTCTAAAATTAATGTTTTACTACACGTGGACTACGCGATATACTCGCCATCGCGGTCGACATCCTGCGGCTGTGCGGGCAGCTCGACGCTCACGCAACTTGCTCGCTTCCTGTCTGCAGTCCGCGCCGACTCCAGACTTGCTGATCTGCTGCGCACCCGGCCTGCTACTTGCAGTGTGCATGGTGTACATGTGGGTAACTGCGAAGCTTGGCCTTCGTCGCCATGCTATGATAAGCGTATCGACTGCGAAGGCCGCCCACAACTGGTACTGCATAAGCGCAGATCGCCGACCACCGAATAGCGTTCTTTCCACCGAAACATTTTAGTGCCTTCACTGGCCATCATGATGGTCGACCTTCCTCAACTGAGAGTGTGGGGTGCACTGCAGCAACGGGATCCTGCATTCTTGGAGGCAACTTTGACTATGTCGATCGGCGGGTGATAGAGATGTAACTGAGGACGAAAGGCGGTCTGGTGTTTCCACGACATTGTGGAGCCGCTGTCACACACTGAATTGCAACGGCGATGGCGGATCCGGACGAGACCACGCGTCTCTTGACTTTGCCAAACACGAGCTCTGCGAGCGGGGAGCGTGGAAGATGGTGGCACGTCCAGCCAGTCACCTCGATCCTAGTGTCCATCAGCCTGGAGAGCTTTGGTCGCTACTGCATTCTCTCCAACCTCGTGCTGTTTCTTGACTACTGGCTGCGGCTGAGCTCGGAGAAGGCTGCAATGACCACCTTAGCTGTGACCGGTGCTGGCTACTTTCTGGCAGTGGTAGCCGGAGTGTTCGCCGACGCTCGCTTGGGCAGGTTCAGGATGTATCGGCTGGCCCTGATACTGCAGCTGTGCGGAAGTTTGTTCTTGCTAACGGCCTCGTTCTGTGCTGAATACATCCACAGACCAGCGGATGGTTCGTTGGCCCGGTGGATCATCGCCATGGCTCTCTTGGGACTTGTGTTCTTTACGATCGGAATGGCCTGCTCCTATTCGTCGGCCATCCCTCTTGGTGTCGATCAGTATCGCACGGCTGGCGGGGGAGTGTCGCCACCTGAAGAGCTTTTCCCTTGCTATTATTGGGCACTGAACGTGGGTGCTCTGCTCAGTGTTACTGTGGTCTCTTTCGTGGAGATCAACGAGGGCTTCCAGTACGGCTTCATTTGCTCATGTGTGGGCTACAGCTTGGCTCTGGTTACTGTGTGGCTCCAATATCGCCAGAAGCAGCTTCAGCTAATGCCCCCACTGGGCAGCCCTCTGCGCACTGTGTGGGAGGTACTGAAAGAGGCTATTTGGCCAAGTCGAGGGGATGCCTCTGGTAACACCACGCCGGACCTGGCCAGTCCCCACACCGCTGCTCAGAGCAACAGAATGCCACTGAGCTCAGAAAACCATCATGCTCAAACGTTTTCGCTCTCAGTTGGCGGGTCATCTCGGAGAGGTTTGCTAGGGCGTGCAAAGCAGTCAGCGGGTGGTCAGTGTGCCGATTGGAAGGTGGATGAAGTACGAAAGTTTGGTCGTCTGGCTCTTGTGCTCCTCACCCTGACTGTCTACTTGACCACATACTCACAGGTACGTAGGAGTATTGGTCTGGACCACAGAGCGAGAAAGTTTCTAATGAATTGTTTCACTATGCAAAGTTTTCTGCCGTTCGCTAGTTCTTGAAAAAGGAGGGCAAAACTGTAGCTTCGACTGGTAGAGGGCTGCACTAAGAAAGGAGTAACACCTTCAATGTTTTAGGTCCCTGACAGGTTGGCATGGATTTGCATGGATTTATCTAAAGCTCTCATTCAAGTTTGTTTTTGTGCGTTTGGATGCCACCACCTCTCTCTCTCTCTCTCCCTCTCCCTCTCTCTCTCTCAGGCTCTCTCTCTCTCATTCTCTCAATTGTTCTGCTGCACTTCCTTGCGATTGTGATCTATACTTGGACTTTTCTCTGTCACGTGACGCAGAACACGCACTCATCGATGTGCTTTTCTCTTCTCTGTTTTTTTTTGTCAGGTTATAACTGCTTTTGTCCAGCAAGGTGAACGAATGTCGTTGTCATTTCACACGCACCGAAATCACATTCCTGCGAGTGCGCTGTCATTGTTTGATGTCATAGTCATCCTAATTGCCATTCCACTTCTGTATGGCAAAGTGTTTCCATATGCCAAACGCAAGAAATGCTGTATGACGAACATCACACCACTCCGACGAATGGGCTTTGGGATTATTCTTGGACTGTTCAGCGTACTAGCAGCGTTCCTGGTCGAATATTATCGGCGCAAAGAGCCATTCACGTCTTTCCACCATTATCGCACTCCGCTCGGCATGGATAATATCACCACATCACCCATGCCCATCTATTACCAGATACCACAGTATGCTATATTTGGACTGAGCGAGGTTTTTACCATTGTGTCAGGTAAGAATTATGAATGAAGAGCTGGAACATGTCTCTAAGTCTCTACTAGGAGGAGAATTTGCATTGTTGTAGCTAGAACGGCAAGGGGCTTTCAGTTGCCGCAATAAGAAACAGCTCTCGTTGATTAAAAAGGTCAAGCCCAATTGAAATTGCCATGGCGACAAAAGTATTGTCGACAGGAAGCAGACATGGCCAAAGTACTGAAGTGCATCGAAGCTGGCGTATGGAATGAGTTTGGCATGCTGGTAGACTAGCAGAGGATTTTATTTTGTCCCTTTGTTTTCCTCTTTGAAATAACTTTGTACACTGTGATGGTGTTGGTTTATGCCTACACTGCCAAAACATACTTTGCGTACCGGGTGCATTGCAGAGTTTTCAACAGATTTGAATTTTTGTAATTGGAAAATGTTGTTTTTTCTGCCTCCAGCTTTGGAGTTTGCTTACGCCCAGGCTCCCAACACTATGCATGGTGTTTGTATGGGCCTTTATTTCGGCTTTTTGGGGCTGGGCATGCTCTTCGGTTCCTTGCTTGTCAGGATTGTGACTGATATTCGTCAGACCATGTTCTACCACGATTCCGAAACCAGCCCTGGTGATGTCCATTACTACTACGGGATACTGACTGTTCTTCTTTTCATCAGCTTTATTCTGTTCGTGTTCGTCTCAAAGCGGTTCAAGGGGATTGTCCGAGGAGGATACTTTGAACCCGGCTAAATGTCTTGTTCAAAGTTTTGTGGCAGGCTTTCTTCTTATCCGCCCCTCCTTCCTTGCTTTTTTACCTTTTTTGCTGATGTTTATCTTCTGCTGCTGCTACTGCTGCTGCGGCTGTCGCTGCTGCTGCCGCTGCTACTGCTGTTAATGTTGCTGCTGCTGTTGTTGTTGTTGTTATGGTTGTTGTTGTTATTGTTGTGGTCATTGTTGTTGTTGTTGTTATGGCTGCTGCTGTTGTTGTTGTTGCTGCTGCTGCTGCTTCTGAGCCCCTAATTTTTTTTTGTCAATCTCTGAATTACATCCACATTGGATAGACTTCTTGGTCTCAGCCTGATGAAGGTAAGGAAAATCCTTGCTGAAACATCGCTAAATTAAGATACATTTCGCTGGTGAAAGCCAAGAAGTCTATCCTTTGAAGATGTCCCAGCAAGAATTCCCCCTGGCATACATCCACATTAATGAAACTTAATTGTCTTTTCTAAAGCCCTGAATTTTTGCTCTCTCTCTGTGAGCGTAGTGCTGTGGAGCATGCACAGTTTTTGACGAGATCTAAGACCCTGGTCACATTGAACGTTTTTAGCCATTGTTATCTGATAGTCCTTGTCATTGGTTATAGCATGACCATTTCAGCGGGCTTATCTTTGTCCTGCTCCTTCCTTCTATTTCGATTATTCTGGACTACTTGTTCAATCATTGCCTGTACATGTAAAACCGAAGGTTGTGACGATGTGTGAGTCGGGGTTAGAGCAGTAGCACATGCAGGGGTTCTGTCTAATGGGTGTTCCCCAATAACCTGGTGCCGAGAACCAGTCGTTTATCATGTTTATAGAGCTCGCTGTGGTGCTTCGTAGTTTTTCTCTTTTTTTTGTTTGTGAATGAGCTCTCGGTCTCTGTGTGAGTGTGACGTATCGGCTCGTCAAGGAATCGCTATGTCATGTAATTTAAGATCGACGAATTGTTGAAGCCCTTCCGTGGGTCCGGGGGGAGGGGGGCGGGGGGCGGGGGGGGGGGGCTTCCCGGCCTACTGCCTGCAGAAATTCTGATTCTTGCCCGCCTCCAGCGATGGGGTCGGGCGGATGACAGTTCATTCACGATGGATTTTTGGCTGATACTCTTGTCTGTGGGCCGACGATGAGAACAAAAGAAAGACACACGAAGGAAAAGTTCGAAGCAGTCTTTTGTGCTTCCAAAACACAGGCCTATCAGCTATTACTCCGCCGCGGTGAGCCGGATTGACCCCTATCTCGCAAACTTACACCATCTACTGGCTTCACGGTCCAGGAGGATGTAGAGATGGCCGACGGGCGTGACCCACTGCTCATCGAGCAGTTTTTGTGCGGATTACCTGCAGCGTTTAGCCGTCAAATCCGGATCGCCAGAGCGTGTTCCGAATTGACGTTGGACAGGTGTGCCCAGCAGGCCCGTATCCTACCATGCGGCTGGGCAGGGCGCCGGTGTTAAACGCCATGTCAGCAATGCAGGTGCGCCCAGGCCGTCGGCATTCCATGATGTGTGTTTCTTGTCGTGGAATGGACCACACTAAAGCTAAAGGGAAATGCCTGTACACCGTGTCCGGTGGGCGGGCGGTCCCTCAGTCTCAAGCGAGACAGGATAGTCCGCAACGAAAATGCTTTCAGTGTGGAATGCATTTTCACCGTGATTGCCCGGAGGCGAAGAAACCCACTGAATTATAGGTACGTCTCGGTTCGGAAAAGCACTGTTGTGGCGAAGGACGCGACAGCGGCGACGCACGACACAACTGCAGTTTTGGGTGATCTCTCGAGCGTCTGTTTTCGTGTCAGTTAACGACGATCCGGTCCTCAAACTGCCCCCCGATTGGCGGTGAGTGCTCGAGCAACATGGCGGAGGCGAGTGGCGTCGTATCGTGGCAGAAGTGGATGCGTGCGCTACACGCACGCTGATCTCCGTCAGGCTTTGGCGAAGGTTCGTGGCGTTCTACTCACCTGGTACCTCTACACGGTGCCCACAAATACCGAGCCGAGTCACCGCAGTCGATGGCCAGTCAGGACCTCTCCTTGGGTACCGTCAAGGTGCAAGTATTACGCATGGACGGTGATGAGCATTTGCCTTTTGTGTCCCTCCCCATGTACGGTCACTGAGTCACTTGCGGTTGTCAGCTCTGACATCCTGCTTGGGGGCCGACATCATTGCGATTCAGCTGGTGGTGTACGTATGCAGTACGTGGACAAACACAACTGCGTTCTTAATTTTGAATCAGGCGTGCCGGTTGGAGCAACGTCTCAGTGCTACTGTTGAAAAGTGGAACCAAACAACATCTCCCGCTATATGTCCAGATGTCTGGCAATGACAACTATACAACTAACTCTGTTGCCACACTTCTGAGGATTTGCTAGTTCGTTGGAGCAACGATTCCAGTTTATGGGAGGCATCGTGGAAGTGGAAAGACGACCAACCACCATTTTCTCCGCTTGGTTGCAGCATTGGTGAATGTCCCCGGCCGAACGTTTCTGCTGATGAAGAGCAGATTTTTGTGAGCAAACTTCAGTCGTTGATAGCCAACGGGCAGCTTGTTCCGTATGCTGAGGAAAAATTTGGGAAGCCTGCTGCCATCCTCCCGCTAATGGCTGAGCCCCAGCCTCACATACCAACCACATCAGTATGGCCGTGCCTTGACTACCGCCGACTTGATTTGTGCCTGACTTTACACCCTGGTCTTGGTGCCCCTGCTTGCCAGGAAACGTTGCGTAGTTGGCACCCAGCGCGATGCCTCTCATTCATTGGATATCAGCAAGACGTACCTTCAGGTGCGGATCGCCAACGACTTGGTGAAGTACCAGACTGTGGTTTGGAACGGCCGTGCGTATGCATATGCCATGACCAGAATGGGATTCGGCCTCAATGTGCCATTCAAGATCATGGACCTGATTGTCAAGTGGGTCACTCGTGACTTCCCTGTGGTCGACAAGTATGTCGATGATTACTTGTTCCAAATGACAATGTTCCAGCTGTGGAGGCACAGTTACATTGTTATGAACTGCCTACAAAGCCGCCCAGGGGCCTTCCTACAGCCCGTGTTCTTGGCCTCCAGCTGTTCAACTTGGAGGATGCCATTTACTGGAAGCGTCGTGAATTTGAGGAGCCGGCCTTGCTCCTCCTGATCATCGCCAGCAATTTGTGACATTTATCTGGGTATGAGGACATGCAGAACAGGTAGAGTAGAAATCTGAATAAGGGTCCACCTAACTCTGCGCGGCTTTAGCTCTTTTCTGAATGCGTTTTCTAACCCCCAAATGGGTTCTGTTGATGAGAGACATCATGGAGCAGATGGGAAAAATATTTTGAGAGCCCTCCTCCTCCCTGGTGGTGGTAAATCACCAACTACCCCCGCCCCTCGTCCGAGCACGATCCGAATAAGGGTTGCTGGTTCAAAGCAACAACATGCATAGCGTCATGCATATGCACGCATGCCTATATATACCCCCCGCCCCAAGTTGACCTGAACCTTATTCGGGGCTGACCCTTATTCGAATTTCCACTCTACCTTGTGTATCCATTGTGGCTGGTGCGCAGCTAGCGCTAGCTAACTTTACACAATCGCTACATCATGATATCAGCACATGTACTTACATGCATCCCTACGAGCATGTATCGATCGTTGTGTAGACTGCACTTTGTTGCACCTAGACTTCTTTGACCTCATCTTGGAGCCTGCTGTTGCGATGTTGCTGAAAGGAAGAGTAGACTACCGAAAGCTCCACCATCGCTCAATACCTTCACCCTCCGGATCCACGCATAGACTTTGGTGCAATCAATATGCACAGTACAACTGTACCTGAGGTCAAGGGTTGATCTCCGGAGAAGGCCTCGTACAGGGGAAAAAGCAAAACTTGATGAGCAAGGGCCTGCCACAGGGCCAGCTGAGCTGAAGCCTATTGCGCCTGATCATGAGCTACCTAGCTCACGACTGGCTCAGCTGAAGTTGACAGCTCGACGGGGCAAAATGGCAACAAGTCAGCCCACCAGCATGCTCGATCAATCGATCGGTCAATACCACACAACTGAGGCCTCATGCACTTCCGGGATCCCACCAGACACCACTTGTCGGCTCAGTTTTTCATCTGGGTCAGAGAGTAATAATTATTGCTATTGGATACAAAATATCTTTGCAAAGGCCTGACTAGGTCTCGCTGAGGCCCTACACGTCGCAGCAATTGATCCGCAAGGAGCCGGTTGTCGAAGAAGAAGAACAGGTGCTTGTCAACAGGTACTGAAGGATGCACGAAGGGAGGCCAAAGGCTGTTTTTCCGCCTAAAATTCGGGTGGTTTCTGCTTGTTCCCTGCCATCCCCCCCCCCCCCCCCCGTTTTGTGCTTGATGCGAGCTTTGATTTGAGGTGGTAACATGGAGCGTTCCATCTGCCGGCAAGAAGGGCGATTCTTCATAAGTTCCTTTCGTTGTAGATCGGCGGGACTTTGTATGGCGGCCAACAAGCCAGTTCAACACACAGGCACGCGGTTTCGTTTTGGGTGGGTAAGGAACCCTTTTGCTGTACTTTTTTTTGTTGTAATTAAGGTGGTCACCCCTCATTGTAAACTGTGACAACAGTAATTTACTCTACACACTCCTAGTTGTGTTTTCATGTTAGGGCTTCAATGAAGATCATGAAATTTGTTTTAGAGAATGAGGTAGCTCTTCAAAAGGTGAAGTTATCGACAAGAAAAAGACATTTTGCTCAAACTTTCTCAATGCGATTTCCTGTTGCTTGCTGATCCAAGTCCGTCAAACTTGGCCTGCTACTTACTTTCAAAGGAAATTTATCGATGGAACTAAGGATGTGGTCCATTTTCTCTTGAGGTCCTTAAAACATGAGATTTCCCCAATGTTTTATGTTTAAAGTGATTTCCTGTGCTTTAGCAGCTAGAGAATGAAAATATGGTGACAGGTATCAACTCTTCGTAATTCCGTATTCAAGCTCATATACCTGGCCAGCCTTGTGTCAAGTTTCGCCTCGATGTGTTTCAAGATAACTTCAAACGAGCTCTACAAAGTCTGGATACCCACTTTCGAAGAAAATACCGTTTGAAATTCCCACCAAAGTATCCCCAAGTCTGCACCTTGTGCATTACATCATCTCTAGAGTAGGGGAGCTGCGGCACGATTGGCGTTCTTCGCGTCAATCTACCCAGAAATGGCAACGTTCAGTATCACAACGTGCGTGAAGCGTCCAGTGGCATCGAGCGTGGTCAGGCGTGCTGCCGCCGGCAAGTAGATCTACCGCCAGTTCGATGCGCGTCGTAAAGCCGCGCCGAATCAAGCCGATTTCAAGTTGCCTAGCGCTGGCTTGGCAGGTGTTTTGAGTTGTTCGCCGCAGAATAAAATGTTGCAGTTTTAATCAGAGCATGGCAAACTCAAGACATTATGCGATGGAGAAGTTCAAGCGAAAGATACGCAGATTTGGGTAAATGCGCGCTTGCAAGCCGGTAGCAGCGCAAGAATGCAGAAAGGGTAGCTGGGAAAGTTCCGCTTGCTTGCTTTCACCAAACATGCCATCCACTTTCGGAAGATTTAGCAAGGCTTCTGCTATCCTTTGGAACATTTTGCCCCATGCATTACAGTCACTGTCAAGCATGCAGGGGTCAGTTCCGACCCGCTTTGGAAAATCAGTGGCGTTTCTACAACTCAGGTGCATTAATCTCTGGCTCCGGCCAGCCGCGGCCGGCCGATCTCGATCGCATACATTGCGTACAGTATACAATGTCAATGATACATGCACGCGCGTAGAATGTAGATCTA
>JAOWAR010162388.1:0-10381 GCA_028571005.1 Clathrina lutea
ATTTGCTTCACAGCCCCTTCGGCATTCGTCCAGGTCCTTCCCGCCAAGCTTTGACAAAATAAGAAAGGAAATCTTCAACACTTGCGACACTGCCACCGACTTGTCTTCCGAAATTCTTGTGACATACTAGATCGAACGTCCAACGTCCAACGCCGTCAATGAAAAAAATGGCACAACAAACGAACTGCACAAGCTCTAGGCCTCACGCCTTTATCGCTCGGCTAGGCCCCACCACCACACACACATCGACACAAAAAATACAAGCCTGTACACAAGTTGTCGTAAAGAAAAGCAGAGCATCTCCGCACCGAGAACACTCTGCGCTGTCGTTCCGAACGAAGTTCCGCTGAAACTCTTAATGCTTTGCAGTACGCGCATCTTTCGGAACGCGAACTAGCTTAGCAAAACGTTTAGTTCTCCGAGGGCTTGTTCCAACTTCATACGAAAATGGGCCACATCTACGTCTTGTTGCTCCAGAAAGGAGCCGAAGACGATGCGTCTCTACACATGACGCAAAGAAGGAAAGCTGTGCTTGTCGACGGACAGCAAAAGGAAATCAGAAAATACGTACAAAGCAGGATTTGGCAAGCTCCGTACAATTTGATCCGGTTTTAATGCGCGAAATAGCGCCACGCTCTAAATGAGTGGGGCGTCACGAAGGTCGGACTTTCGTGGCAAATTTTATGCCGCAGAAGTTTTTCCCCCACCGAACTAGCGGCCTCAACCAAGATGACACCGCACCAAAAGTCAACCCAACAGCTCTAAGAACCCGAACGCGAAGTAAAACTGCATATCCCCTATCCTGGGTGGAGAGGGGAGAAAAAATCTTTTCGCCGACAAAGCATGTGGGGAATTTGACCCACAAACAGAACTGTAGGTGATCCGAATGACCTGTGACACACACACACACACACACACACACACACACACACACACACATCTATTATCGTTTGTGGAACCACCTACAGTCCATACGGGCCTGACGGTGGCAATTATTTCTCGGTGCAGTCACATTTCTCTCATTACTGTTCCACTAGCTAGGCGTTGACCATTAAAATTTTCGGGGTCGGTCAGTTCGAACCACGATGTACGTGCTAACCGTCCGGTTCTCCGTCGCATTCCCGTGTGGACAAGATAGCCCGACCTAGAAACTGCGCCATTGCCCATCCTATTTGAGGATGACTTGATAGCGTGGCGGATAAGTCAGGTGATTCTCATCTGCTCCAATGTAGGCGATTCGGTGCCGCAGATTCAAGTCCCGCTTTAGGCAGGGAGTATTAGCCTTATGACATTCTCTTCACTTTGCTGACCATGCATGAATTTAGGTTTCAACAGCCGAATGACTTAGCCTTCTCTTCAAAGTGAGATCGATTCAAGTTGAGTAGTAGTGTCCAGGGTGGTGTCACGCCGGCCCACGCAATTTCAATGCTAGGGAGCTCTGAGCCCACCGCGGTTATATGATGTCACTTGTGGGATGGCATGCGTTCCTTGTCTTTAGTATAGTAGTTTCCTCTCTTGGCTTGGATGTTAGGAGTTTTCTACACCATCATCTCTCATCAACCATGGGTCCAAGGCGTGGGACCCATGTTCTAAAGCAACTGCACACAAGCGATGACGACGACAACAATAACAGAAACCAGAACTGAACAGTTCGAGCTAAGAACTGAAAAAGTGATACTTTTATGACCATAGCCTAATCTTGGTTTTGCAAGTAGTCCAACAGTCGAAGTGCCTTCACCTTGCTGCTTTCGCCCCTCTTCTTCCCAACCTCGTGGTTCTTCGTACGCACATGTGATGTCAGAGTAATCAGGTTGGTAGACCCGAACTCAGAACAGCTACCATAAAACATCTTGCCGTCCCTATTTTCAAGAACTTTTTGAGAAAAGCCAGAATCCTCTCGGGACGGAAAAGGTCTTAAGGTTCTTATCCTCTCGTTTGGCCTCTTTGGAGGTTCTGGATTTTCCTCAACTACTCTATCTTTCTGGATATTAGATCGCTTAATTAACTGGCTGCAGAAGAAATGCAGCCCGGCTTTCGTGATCACTACCGCTATCGCTATCACTTTAGTCACTGAGCTGCTTAATCGCGTAACTGGAATTTGTTTCCATCATTCCCGGGCCAAACGAAGACAGGGAGCAGAATCTTGTTGATGCAGCCCTCCTATACTTAAGATGCAGGATGTGTCTTTTGCCCTGCATCGTTCCGGACCACAACCTGTGCTACAAATACGACGCACGAATACTTCAGATTTAGGTGCAATGTGTGTTGGAGGAGGTGCTACAAGGGGTTAGTTCATGGTGGAGCCTTCACTCCGGGATCCGTCAATGCACCGCAGCACAGCCGCAAGTTGGAGATGTTGAGGAGTCACCCAGCTAGCTACATCCCACGAGACTGAGCGAGCTTGTACATGTGGCCTTGCCAGCAAGGAAAATTACTGTTTGGATCTTGAGTTGAGGCTTCTTTCGCTGTTTAGGCTCGATAAAGCGCCAAGCGAAGTTTAAAGCTCTCGTGGCAGTAAAGCAAACTTTATAGCTCCCTTTTTATCCAAGCCAAGTCCTATCCTCCCATGTGGTATTCTCACCGCCTATGCTAACTGTCAAACGCTCATAAAACTACGATGCTGTCATGTTTAGGTAATCCCATTACTTAGGTTGTTCGTAAAATTTTTACCGAAAGTCCTTTTGGCAGATCTTTCTATGCCGTCGGTTCGTTTAACTTTCTTTGGGATGTCTATATTTCCTTTTTTTTAAAAAAACGGAAAACAATCTCTATCGAAGAATCGGAGTTTCTTTCGAAGTCTCCATCGAATTCACCCGCTTCTCGAGTAATTCTCTACGCTCAAGATGTCCATCGAAAAAAATAATTGGAGCCTCTCTCGAAGTCTCCATCGGCCCGCTCGAAATCTGCTACCCGGAAAAGAAATCACACTCGCTCTTGAACTTCATTGGCAACCTCACACGCCTGCCGAAACCTTTATCTCAAAACCTCGATCTAAAATATCTCCAGTTTCTCTCTCCGATCTCGCGGTCGATGGAAAACATCCCTTCCCGAAACTTTGATCACCCGTCGATCGAAGCTCTAAACATTGATCTCGCTGTCCATCGAAGAACTAAACTCCACGCTCAACGACTCCATCCAAACCATGCTCAAGGTCTCCATCAAAATCACTTCCCGATCGAAAGAGACCCGTCTCTCAGCTTCGATTTTGAGGAATTGAGTCTCCGCCGAGCGCTCTCTACATCTCGTCCTACTCACACTACTGCTGGTCAGTTGCATGACACAAGTAAGTGAAGAGCTTCTGAGCTATAACGAAAACCTAAAATGGTACTTACCGTGCAGGCAAAAACACAACTGGTGACAAAAGACTGGGACAAAGTTATAATACTGAACCGCCACCCACGCAACGATTCCTCATTGGCTGACTACATGCACAGACGCCCTAGCAACAGTCTTTTGTACTCCTTGTTTACAAATGATGAAGTCAGAGGCATATCTGACGAAACGTCTTGTTCAATTTGTGTCTTATGACTGGTGAGCTGGGAACTTGCTCCTAAATCATCTCTACTCAGTCTGGATCCCTCAAATCCTATCTTAGGCATGAACATGATGAGCGAACATATTAAACTAAGTTCATCGAACATGATAAGCTTAATTTCTTGAACATGACTGGACATGATAGCTGTTCTTTTCTGAATGATACTCAGAGGGAAGTTTAAAACTGCCACTACGATCTTTACAATTAGAGGGATCAGCGCAAAAGATTGCTCAGAGGGTCTTTCGTTTCTTCCTCCAGCTACGGAGAGAAAGTACAGATAAATATTTAAAAACTGTATGACAAATTTAAAAAGTTTCTTTTAAAGAAACTGAAAATCTCCGGGAAGAAGAGCTTCAGTTCGACTCCTGGGTTTCTCTCTCTCTCTCTCTCTCTCTCTCTCTTTCTGTCTTTCACCCTTTCCTCGTCAATCTCCATAAGTCTATTCCAGTTCAGGTCATTGCGATCCTTAGGCTCCGACATGCGAGCCACATCGTAGTGTTACACAGAACCGAGGTTCGACCGTGTCGTATGGAAAGACCAAAGCTCGCCATGAAACCGACTTCTTTTTTTGAGCCGTGGATTGGTCTGAGCAATTGACACCGGGATTTCCGTTGGGCTAGGCGCCGTTTCGTCGCCAGTTCGAAGCCGGTCTGTGCCAATCAGGAATGTAGAAAAGAAATATATTTGACGGTTCAATTTCTTCCCGGAGATTTTTAGTTTCATTGATAGTTTCAGTTCGAAAGCCTGGGTTTCTCTCTTTGTCTTTCATCCTCTCCTTCTCAATCTTCATCAGCTTATTGCGATCTGTAGGCTCCGACATGCGAGCCACATGGTAGTGTTACACAGAACCGAGGTTCGATCGTTTCGTATGGGAAGACCAAAGCTCGCCATGAAACTGACCATTTTTAAGCCGGTCTGAGCATGGGATTTGCTTTCAGCTATTCGCCGTCTCGTCGCAGGTTTGAACTGGTCTGTGCCAATCGGGAATGCAGAAAAATTATGGTGGAACTTATAAACTCTTCGGAAAGCATCTATCTACAAGCTGTCGGTCGAAACTAGCCCGAGAAAACTCCTTGTTTGGTTTTAAAAATTTGATCAAAAGACTAGTGAGGCAAAGAACAAAACCACACTTTGCACCTGGAGGGAAAACGGTACAAGCTAGGCGCCTCGCCCAAACATCTTTCGACGCGCGGGGCGTTTACCCGTTCGGCTACCCAAGTTGCATAGAGATTCAGGGAGTTGTTTCAATGCCAAACGGGTTTTAATTATTTAGGACGTCATTTTTTGATACCAGGATTCGCGGGCGCCATGGAGTTGGGTCACGTGCGGGGGCGGGCGCGTCAGGCTTTTTGTCCCACATGTGACGGCCGTGAATCGAGGTGGCCAATCGTGTCTCTTTACTCTTCTTTCGGGAATTTAGACTTCAAACGTTCTCTTTCACTGTCGTGCGGATGGTTGAACCTCCAAAAAAAAGGGAAGCACAGGCATGCTGGTTACTATTGTTGTGTGCCCCTTTGCTCCAATCGTTCTTCCTTTGCTGATGGTAACCTACACTTTCTTCGAGTACCAGTAGAGAAACTACGGCGTTACGCCTATTTGCATGCGATCCGAAGGGATGTCGGTGCAAACTTTTCCGTGACTGCCAACACCAGTGTCTGCTCCTCTCATTTCAAAGAGAGTGATTATCGACGGGCTTATGAGGGCAGCGTTGTTCGTCTGCAGTTGTGGATGCAGTGCCTTCCCTCTTCGCGTGGCCCGGACAAGCAAGGCGCCCTTTCATGCGACGAGGCAAGCCCAGCGACGGCAAATCAACTCCACTCTGGGCCCCACAGCCTGATCTCGACGCGGTTGACCCGGTGTTGACCCGGATAGACCCGGATACTGCTGTGTTCACTGCACCTTCAAAGCCTGAGCAAGTTCCCCGCGTACCACCACCGGTTGCTGAGCACGATTACTCGTTTGTCAGATTATCCGCTGATACGGACAATGGAGCTGCACACTGTGGAATTGGGGAGCAACTGCACAAAGAGAATAAAACCTTGCGAAATGAAATGAAGACCTCCAAGCTCTCACCTTGGAAGCAATCAAGGACAACTCGTCAAAGCTTAACAATGTCGCTGGTCTCCCTAACAATGTGGTCTGCTGTCAGCCAAGGAAGTTACTGCAACATGTCGAATCGCAGAAGCCAGCAGGATTCACGTTGAACGTCCGACTGGGTGCGTAAAGAAATTTGAAATGACTCACGGTGAGGTGGACTTGGCTTCCCTCCACATATTGGAACAGATGTTCAAGTATGGCGCATGGCTTACAAACTTTCAGAGCCCGATAGTTAAGGATTTTGTGTGTGTCGAGGGACTAATTTGTATTTATCTCTAAGCCAAAGTTTTTCTTTTTCCATAATGCATTTAAGCAGCCAGTGGGCCTGCTCAATTTTTTCCTTTTCGTTCTAGCTTACAGCCAGTCACTGTGTCCCTGTGTGTATGTGTTGGATCTGTCACCATCCTTTATTTTTGTTGTTGTTTGTTGTTTTCGGGTTTGGATACTTTCCCGATCGTACCCATATTTCTTCCAGAATCAAGGGGGTGTGCAAGATATATGTGTAAGTGAAAGGCTTTTTTTCTGTTTCACAATATTCAGCATGGCTAATTTGCCCACCACGTAAAACCAAAAGTAGGTGTAAAGTGTGTAATTCCGTGTCATTCGGGATATTAGGCGTGGCAAGTCAGCCATTATGTGAAGCTCAATACTATGATAAAACAAAAGATGATTGGCAAACAGCTTAACAAGTAGAGGCAGTTGCTATTCCGTCATGGTGCTAGAAAGGCTGGCCTGACGGGTACTTAAAACTTACATACATGAGAACAACGAAAAAGCAGAAAACCACAGGTTAGCAGACCAAAATATAAAATTAAAATAATAAAAAGCAAATGAAAGCGACACGAATTTGACCAGCTTAGCTTGTCTTTGGCAACAGCTGCTTGTGCCGCTTCAATCTTTTGGTCACCAGTCCAGTATTACGTTATGCTTATAAAAATGAACAATCTTCTTCAGAGCAGCCTCCCAGAACTCTTCATTAAATCAGACACGCTGCACAAAAGGACTTGGGGCATTGGAGGCATTTGTGAAGACAACAAAGTCTGTCCACTTCATGCCAGTAACTGCCATTTGTGTCTGAACTTGGCTGTAGTACTGGTGACGAACATTGAGCTATAGTCCACACTTTCCTCTCTCCAGAAAAAGCTCTTCCTCTGGCTTGACAACACATTCACGGGCAGGGTCAGAGCAGGGCGCTTGATGTCTTGCGCACTTGGTATGGCTTCAGTGTCATCGCGCACTATGCTATCAGGACTTGCCTCGAGGAATGGTACCTCGTGGTGCACAAACAGGCCATGCTGGGTGACACTGATAATGCCGTCCTAGCTTGCTTCACGGGCAACTCAACTCATTCGACGCCTATAAACTCGCGGATCATCCTTGCGAAGCATTACCGCAGGATCATGTGTCAGAAAATCTTGGACAAGTCTGTCTGGCTTGGTGGCAACCCTACGTACAATTACCTGGTGAGCCATAGATACTGTGATTTGACAAGCCGAGTCGCTCTACAATCCATTTATCCTTACTGCTCTGGCCACGCGTAGTACGCCTTGCTAAAACATGCTGATTTTTCGGCATTTATTCCTTCTAAATTTTCTATTTTGGGTTGAAACGAAAGGAATTCTCCACCTAAACTGCTAACTAGTACTTTATTGGCTCACTGAAACTTTCTGATTTCCCTTGCATCGCGCACACCAGCAGGCACATACTCCTGGATCCTGCGAACCTAATCTGGGTGGGTGCACGAGCTGTCTTTGGCAGTTTGCTGCTCCTCCCAGGGCAGAGGAGAAATGCCCATCGTGAGCGTAGACGGTTCGCAAGAGAATGCAGAATCTCTCCTAAGAACAGATATCATCAGCAGCGCTGAACAATGTTGACAAGCAAAGGCTGACAAGCTTGGTAACAGCTTCCTCCTTCCGTTTTTTCCGTTGCCAAGCGGACGCATCAGGACCAACCGTTCCAGCGATACAATGCTGTGGAAACCGAAGCACGCGGGGAATCTTTGCCACAGCTTTGCATTGTCCTTTATTCCTTGATTGGCATAGCCGACGGGTCCCATGACAGCTGCTGCCAGATTTTTTTGAGGTTTCATGGCGCTGTTGCCCTTGCTGGCACTCAAGGACTTCTGTCCTTCTGCAAATGAAAAATCGCTTTCCGTCAAAGGGCACATGGATATCGCCCAGCACATGCTGCTACAAAACCTGTCTACAAGGCAGGCCAGGCAGGAGGGAAGAGTTCTGGGCGCTAAACTCTCTAAAGGTTTGGCGCACACCAAACAAGGAGTGAGTCACAGCGGGAAAGGTGTCTATTAAATAGTCCAATGAAGTTCCACTTTCCATGTAGACACCAGACACACTTGCTGCCAGCAGCGTGACTTCAACCATGCTTCATCAGTGTGCCCTGTCATTTCAGCAACGTAGTCTTTACAAGAAGAGCGTTGAAGGACTATTTTTTGATCTCGCTCTCATGATCAACTCAAACAGGCTCTTAACCCTGTTTGATCGGACTGGTCTGTACTGCCGTAAACACATGTACATGTTTTCACCTTCCAGTCTGAGGTCAGTGAGGAGCTTGCGGAGTTTTCTTGCGCCTTTCATCGTGACATGACGTGCAGCCGCCTTGTTGCTAGCCCAAGACCCCAGGACGAACAGTAAATCGCTTAGCCAACCGGAGCTCCAACCACAAGCGTTGGTCCTCCAAATCACAACCGTCTTCACAATTAGAAATGGGGTCGGTGGGCAGCGAAGGCTTCTTCTTGTCCTCCGGGAAAGGGGCACTGTCGACCTGGGAAGACAAGGGTTCAGTGCTCTGCGACTGGGGTGAGTCAAATAGCGATAGTTGCGACGCCTCGCTAGCCCTTCAGGTCTGCTCTTGGCCTTGGTCCGCTTTCTTCACCAGAGCATTCAAAGAGCTCAAACAACTCGCTGCAGCTTCCTCAGTGTCATTTTTATCTCCTTTCACTCCTCTAGGCAGTTAAAAGAGCCCGTGGGGCTAGCGCTGAGGCGGCGACATCATTTCCTTTGGCCTTCAGCCTGCAGTTCACTTGGGTCACTGTGTTGGTGTAACGGGTTACTCGACTCGGAGTGCAGTTGTGACAGACCCTCCCTCCTCGATGGCAAATGCAGCTCCACCAGGAGCCAGTATCGCGATTACAACCACAGCAGAGCATACGAGTAGCAAACAAAAAAATTAAAACAGGAGAGAGCTAAAACTCAAAGTTAACCCTGTGGGTGCAAGGAGTACATACTTACATACATACCCATCCTTTTAAAGACGATGGCCTCAGTTTGGGCACTGTTCGTGAAAAGATGAATTTAAGGCCATGTCGGGCTGCCTTTTTTGACACGCCACCTGCCTTGGCCGCACACATCGCCGACTAGCCTCTTTTTCTTTCCACAAATTGTCTCAGGACGAGCAGCATCCCGGGTCCTCTTTTTTTTTGTCTTTGTTCTCCTGCGAAACCTAACTATACCAGCCTGCTTAACTTGACGGTGAGTGCGTGGGTTCCGGAGATGGTACGTCTTCCACATAACACTAGAAAAAATACTCTTCAATTTCAATGTAGCTTCTCTATTGGATGGGTATTATCGACAACCTTCCTGCTTCTGGGTCTCCATCCACATTCTCTCTCTGAGAACAGCTCTTCGCCCACCAAGTGCTAAGCGCGTTTTCTGATTCCTCTTGACAGCGTCTCGTATCAGTGAGCCTTCTATTCCCATAGTTTGACCAGGATCGGCACGGTGAAACCTTGTGCTGAACAAAAAGAAAAGATGCCTTAATTGTTGAGGTGTCCTCAGGCATCGGTGCAGGCAGTGCTTTCCCTGTTGAAATGGAGGGTCGATTCCATATCTGAGATACTAATTATCAAGACGCGATGCAAACATGTATTGCGTGAAAAAATCTTAAGACTTACACATGTTTCAGTAGCGCATGAGAGAGCACTGGCTTCCCGAACAGAGGCTAAAGAGAAGGTGTGATAACACATATACGCCGTGCGCACAGGAAAGGTTGGAGTGTCGGTTTGTCTGCTTTGTATAGTGGGCACAAACGGCTAGGAGAACAAACTTTGGAATTGGAAGTCCAACAGGATCGAGTTCGTAGATATAGCCAGTTCGGATAATTCCGTGGAGCCAGACTCGGACGCTGCTCGCTGCCGAGTGGCAGACCGCCGGCATACCCGGCTTCGCTGGCCGATACAATCAATGCACGCATGGAACCGACAGACTGCGTCCTGATCCGGGCTGAGCGCGCATGGCGTCCGCCAGATAACGCTAACAGAGGAAGGGAGCCTAATGACAAATGTTATGCAGGGACTGCTATTCGGTCACGAAACACGCTCTGCAAAATTTTAAAACTTTTAGATTATGCTCCGAATTAAGCTCATAAAAAACAGCTCCGTCCGACCGACAGGACACCATCACCTCTGCGTGGCGCTGGAAAGACCGAAACAAGCCCGCCCGGAAAGATGAAGACCCTACCATGACGAGTCGGCCGACTGGCACTCAAGATGAGGTCAGACACGTGACTTTGTGGCGAGAGTGTAGTTGGCCTTTCCTGTGGTGGCCACGACAGAAAACGACAGCATACACTGTTTCCGTCTTGGTCATTAAACGGAGCACGTTAGTGAAAGTATGGTGGAGCCGCTTGTCACGTGACACACCCGATCTGCCTGATAGCAGCAAGATCCCCGTTTTAAGTACTACGTATGCCAGACGGTGGCATTACGATTTATCGTACAGGGAAGTCAATCTC
>JAOWAR010162399.1:0-10381 GCA_028571005.1 Clathrina lutea
TGTGTTGAATTTTTCATCAATACACCTGATTCTTTAGTTCGGCAGTCGGCCACTTTCTCTGACTACAAGAGTCACAAAACAGTCAAGTGTTTAATTGGGATAGCACCTCATGGCCATGTGACATTTGTGTCACCTGTGTGTGAAGGCTCGGCTTCAGACAGGCAGATCGCGCAGGAGAGCGGCCTTTTGGACTTGCTAGAAAGAGGAGACTCATTTATGGCTGACAAGGGCTTCCAACCTTGCAGCGCACAAAGCAACTGTCTGGAGCGCTAGCACTGGCTGGGCAGAGTTCCATTTTGCTGACGTGGCTGTCGTAAAACATCTTGAACCCCTTTTCAATTCCACGATCACCAGGCATAGCATCCACGTCTGTCACGGCTGAAGACAAAGTCTGGTCATACTCTCTCTCTATATTCGCCGCTGCGTAGTCTTAAGAGGAAATTGCCCTGAATGAGCGTTCCATGAAATGCCTGTACAGTGCAGGATACTTCACCAGAGGCAGCATGGGCAAATCAGCGGTCCATCCTTCAACCGGTACGGACGACGCCTTCATCTCTCTCCCTGCTGACTTCAATCCCTCGACTTTGGCGTCAATGTTCACGCCGTTATCGGGATCTACAAGGTGTTTATCAAGGCCAAGCTCCTGATAACTCAAAACTCTAGCCATTAACTCAGCTTTGTTGCCCTTGCGGGAGGCTCCACAACATGCCAGCCATCGCTTCAAGACGGGAATTGTAAAGGTGACCAGGTCACTGCCGGCTGGAAGAAACGCGCCAGGACTATCCTTTTCAGTCAAAACAAGCTCCGCAACAATCCCCTCTGCTGGCTTGTCCATGACCGAAACCAAAGGATTGAAGACGATCCACAAAGCTTGGTTTTCGAAGGGAACGCACGTTTTCTGCCATACCCTTCGTACTGCAGCTTGTTAAGTTGTCCCACTTAGGTCGGTCGTCTATTTTTGGAATGGCGTTGACATTACAATGTGCAATAACTCTATTACATATAGTTTCAGAAAATTTCCCTAAATGCACTAAGGTACGGCGCATGCGCGTCGAAACGGAGTCCTGCTTATCCCGGTCGGTAGCTTCTCTCGATTTTGGGCTTTGCGTTCGAAATTTTACCAGGACTTCTCTAAAAAAAACTCCCGCAAAAATTACCTTTATGATGAGAATGAAACGTTTAGTCGTGAGATTTTCAAACAACTTGCCTTATCGAATCGAGCGACTAGGCGATCAGTTCAAATACTACCACGTACTAAAAATAAAGCCTTTAGAACTTCTGAATTTCATGAAAAATAACCCCGCAACACATTCTTCGAAAGGGGAAGTGTGTTTGGGAAACTTCAAGGGACTCCTGAGCTGAAACAGTGCAGCGGACAGAACCATTAATTATCCTAAATTTCTCAGTCTTCTGAAAGAAGGTTCTGGATAAACTTTCCAAATCAAGAAAGATCCTCTATTTTAGATTTGTAACTAAACCCCCAGATTAAGGAAATATACAGTCGATATTTCAAAGACCATCCTGGCACCGTGACATCTGCTTCCTCTGTCTCATCTGCAATCATGGCGTCATCTTCTTCCTCTCCCTCCTCCTCCTCTCCAAAAACTACAAAGCGTTTGAAGGTGGCGGGTTTGGCGATGCGTTTTAATTTTTTTTCCCTTTGATTAAGAGCTTGCAGAACATCAATGTTCACACGTTTGCGTACATTCTCCATTGTTTTGCCGTAGACCTAAATGCACACATAGAAAAAAAACTCACATAAGATTAGGAGCAGAACAAAGGGTAAGACAATTCTCACAACTTACAGCATTATTCATGAGCTTGTACAAGTCCTTCTCAAAATTGGTGGTTGACTGCTCACATAACTGAGTGTTCATTTCGATGCACGTTTTCATCCAGGCCGACTGATTGCTTAAATTTCAGAGCTCTGTGGACGGTCGTAACTGTCAAACCAAGTTGAACATACTAAGTTGCAGATTGCTACAATGTAAGACATATCGCTCTTTATCCATCAGATTTGGCGTTAGCTTAGGCACGCCCAACCCAAAGCATCTCAATTTTTCTAAGAGTTCCAACTTATACAAGGATAGCATTTCTAGTGATGCATTTAAGCATTCAGGTGCCAAGGGATAATTGTGGGATTTGTGACGGTCGTGATCAGTTGTTCAAAATCTACCTCCAGAGTGTAGCCGTTATCAGAGTCGTCGGGAAGTTGCAGCACCAATTGGTCGAGAAGTTGTGGGAAAGACTCAACCTGTATAAATAACAAATGCGGAGAAATTAGATGATACAAAACTAGTTACACAGGAAACTTAGATGATATAAAACTAGTTACACAGGAAACTTAGATGGTGCAAAATTAGTTACACGGAAAAATGATGATGCACTTACCCATTCAAAACCTCCCGTGGGAAGTGCTTGAGACATACAAATTATTTGTGTCCAGGTGCATGATGAAGTAAAGAACTGGGTTTTGACTCATCAAACTCTTCCATATAGGGATTGTTAGCCTGAGCATGCCGTTGACTGACCATGAAAATACCATTCCTCAGGCCCCGCTTGATAAACAGATGTTGATCCACACCGTTAAAATCTCAAGACTAACATTTTGTGGTTTTCAAGAGAGCATACCATGCAAATCCTAGGAAAGACACCCATGAAATCAATACGTATAATTATAGTAGTAACCGAGACCGAGCCGGGGCTTTTATGAGGTTTAAAAACCACCGATAAAAACCGACCCGAAGGCGAGGTTTTCATCGAAGGTTTCTAAAGCTCATAAAAACGAGGTCGAGGTTACTATTATGCTTGATTTACCAGACCTTTAGCATGTTTAGCGCAAACACATTCGGTGCTGCTAGCACGAACACATTCAGTGTGCAAGTCAACTTGTAGCATTGATTGTTAAATTTCTGTATTTCTGCACACACTTGCAATTGCTGGCGACAAAAAGGAGTTTGTATTAAGAAGTTTTTATTCCGGAGTTTCTATTGCAAAATGCAAACCAGTTTGGGTATCTGAAAAATGACTGTAGGTGCTTATGAGTAAACTCTAAAATAATATATTCAACACACAAAAACCTCATTGCGAATCTTACCTGGTAGAGTGAGGTAGTTAGCAGGGCCGTCCAACTTGTACGTGTTCATGGCGGCCTTACAGAAATTCTCAAAGACATCAGTCATGCAGTAAGTAAACGTTCGTTTTGACGTAGAGATTGTGATAGTCACCCAGATGATGACGCCCACAGGTGTCCCACACGGTTTTGAAAATTGCTCATAGTCTGAGTCAGAAATACTTGAATCGCTCAGCTTTCAGTAAAACATTGACTGTTCTGGAAGAATAGTATGAGTTGATTGAATCTTTGGAAATCCTTCATGTAATTCATACGGGTAAACTTCCTTTCCGCATTCAAAGTTCACACTGATGATGAGGTGTGGGTAGAGGTTAGATGAAACGGATCTTCAGGAGTGGAACTAACTACCTTTTCCAAGGAAGCGTTGAGAAATTTCATTGAATCAATGAACTGGAACTGATTCCAGGGAAAGGAGAGAAACTTTTCCATGTTATTGAGAACTGACATTCACCTCACCTATGGTTTCAGTCTGTGTTTTGCCATTCTTGTCACCATGCTCCTTTTTGTATGCTGTCTTGCCAAGGGTAGATCTTGATGAGGAAATGTGAATCATAAACTCGAAGGTTATAGAACACGCCGGACTGGATATCTGCTGCTGCGGGTCCGGATTTTCAGTTTGAGGTTGCCCTCGTTGTGTGCAGCACCACAATACTGACCTACAAATACACAGGAAAAATGGTAAGCAAAACACACATGCAAAACAGTGACAAAATTAAAAAAAACACGCATATAATCACAAGCAAACACGTCGTCACAAGCAAAGCAGACATACCTGTGATGCGGTCGTGATCGCGAACTTTGTAATTCTCTTTGTTGAACTGTTGTTGACAGATGTAACATTCTGTAGCGTTGTTGAACTTCTGTTGTTGATCGGAGGTGATGAGCATTTTCCTCTTGTTGTTGACGTCGAAGAATTTATATTTTGGTCTTGACTCTTTCGAGTTGCTTGAAAAACTCCTCAATACAGTCTTCACCACAGTAAAACCGCTTGTTCGTAACAATACCATCCGAACGTACGATAACAAAACCAACACTGCAAGGCACGTGCACAGTATCCCTAGTAGTCTTTGCACCACTAACACCAGGAATGTCCCTCACAATCGCTTCAGTGTCAGCATAGATAATGTATGGACATTTTAACGATTTTCTCCTGATTCTTGAACGTGAGTATATAGTGGTTCTTCACGCATTTTAGTGAAGACGGGTTCACAAACATCCTGAACTGCTCATATGCTTGTCTAGAGATTGCCCTGTATTGAATGATGCCAGATCATGCAAAAGTGTTTCTTATATGTCGATGCTTGCTCTGGTCATAGCAGAGATGAGAAAAATTAATCCATATGTAGTGACAGAGAAGCCCTGCACTGACTGCGTCAGTGGTTCAAGTCTCTCTTGGACAAAACCACAGGACACCTTCATGCAACTGAAATCCTTCCTGGAGAAGCAACTCTTCAACCTTCCTCTCGCCTTGGGTTTGGCTGGTCGGCTGTTGGCAAACAGCACATTTTCTGGAGAAGACTTCATCGATCAATATGCAACCAGCACATCGCTGCTCGGCACTGGGCCAGCCGGTACTACAAAACGTTTGGAAGAGAAGAGCTCGACGCCCTGGCCATCTGTGGAATGGTTCACTTGGCACTCAAACTTCTCCAGCAGACACCAGATGTTGCTGACCTAGCATATGTCATTGCAAATTTGGCCTGTCTCAGTATACGATGCCACTTGCGCTTCTCAATGAACTGGATGGTGGTGAAACGTTCTTCGCTGGATCTGTCCAAGAACTGGAAGCCTGGACCACGGACTTGCTCGCTTTGATCTGACCTGTACGATTTTATGCATCAACTGACGCAAATCTCTCTCCTTAGCCTTCTCTCCTTCGGTAGTGGGGAGATGGGTGGTTCCTTTTTCTTACACCTTCGAGTGACAGAGAAGGTGTACACAGTACTGCAGGCCAGTTCAAGCCTTTGCAATGCAACACCACGCAAGAACATACAATCAAAATTACATGGCTGCCAGTCGGCACAGCAGCATGTACCAACCAAGCGTGATGCTTGCATAGATCAATGATCTCATCCGAAGCGACAAAAATCTGCTGGTGAATTCGAAATCCCATGACATCCACATTTGTCATTTCTGAGTACTAGAATTACTTCGAGATTGTCATGAAAATCAGGCTGCAAGAGCATTTCACGGGGATACAACATACAAAAGGGTGTTTTCTTCCAAACTGGCAGCAAAGTCAGGAAAACACCTCATTTTCCTAAATTAAGGGCAGCAAAATTGGGAAAACACCTCCTTTTCCTAACTGATCGTCTCTTCAGTGACCTTTTTTCCTCACTCCTCTGCTTCCTATATTACCGGCTTTTTTTTTAACTCGATCACCACTCACTTCAGGGAAACCGCCTCTTTCTCCCAGTAATTGGTCTACTTTCTCGTTTTTGAAGGGTCCCAAGATCAAGAAAAATTAAACCGTGGCACCTCAAGTTTCCTAATTGAGGTGTACCTTGAAAACACCTCCTAGGGAAAACACCTCCGTGATGTGCTCCTGATGCTGAGAACTTCCAGACTATTAACCGTTCACTCGCAGTATAACACCTCAGGGCAGCAATGAGAATTGGTGAAGAGCTCTATGGAGAGGACGGTGCAGAAATGTCCCGAGTGTACTAGATTGCCTTGGGACGATCTGTCATCAGCTTTGAAATTATCAGCAGGCAAAGCAGCTGTACCAACGTGCATTCCATATAGAGGAAAAACACTACAGCCATGACCATGTTGAAGTCAGTGGCGAGAACAGTGGGCAACCTGGCCATTGCGCTGAGGCATTTAGGAGATTATCAGCAAGCAAAAGACTGCACTCCACATAGAGGAAAAGCACGTACACGGCCTAGAGCATGTGGAAGTGGCGGTAACGTAACGTAACGTTAACAGTGAGCAAATTAACTGACACCCTCCTAGCTGGACCCAATCTCCCGAAGCCACTGACTGGAGTTCTGGCAAAGCTCTGGGTGAACAGCGCATTGCTTTCGGCGGGTGACATCCATGAAACGGTTCCACCAAGTTTGAATTAGACCCGAGTGTACCACTGCACAATGGTTCTATGGCACGACATGAATCAGTGAGCACCCGGCACCTACCAGGTGCTGATTTTTGATGCTGGGCCCCCTCCCTGCTCAGCACAGGAAGTGAAGAACAGGAACCGTGCAGAGTTTGCAGCCTGGATGCAGAGGCAGCAATTGCAAGTGCCATCATTATAAAGCACAACATGGATGGCCGTCTAGATCGTCGACACGTCAACAGCGAGGACGAGGGCATTGTGGCATTTACGAGGTTATTGACATCCACCAGCAGGGTGGTTTTGAGATGCACAACTTGATTTCCAGTTCTCGCCATGTGTTAGCAGCGATCCTTTAACACTGCGTGCATATGTGACGATATCGATCTGAGCAGCAGCACTGATCTAGATCTGCCTATCGAGCGTATACAGGGGCTTCGCTGGAACACAATTAAATCATGCAGACGCATTCACCTTCACGCTTACCAGCAAGTTCAATCTTCCAAAGTCAGACCTGTTCCCTTGATGAAATATTGGCTGTTGATGCATTGTTATATGTGAGTGCTTGACCCTCTGTGGTTCTTGACATGCTTTTCGATCACACTCGAAGATGTGTGGTGACTGCAGCTGGCATTGGCTGGGACAACACTGGATCGCAGTAGCTCCCTTCATCAATGGACAGCGTGAGTTGGTGACCGGCACAAGGTGAAGGAGATCAAAATCCTATACCGCCTCTATCCCAAGCTCGCCAGTGGTGATCAAGTAAAATTGCATCATGTTTTCTGCAACGCGAGTGATAAGGCTTATATACGCTGCTGTGGCATGATTTTCGAACAGGCTCACCTGCAGGCCTTTGTCTCAACAAGAGCAAAGGTTGCACCACTTGATCAAGCTTGTCTTTATTTCTCGGTTGGAGCTGCCGGTAGGCAACCATCATTGAAGTCGAAGATGATGAAGGCTGAGCACTAGCTGTCACCACTGATGGGACAAACAATCTTCTGGACTGATTCGAGGACTGTTCTGTATTGGGTAACAGGAGACGCATTCATGTTCTGCCCCTTCGCCGCCCACCGTGTTGGTGAAATCACGGAGCTGATGGATATCGTTGCATGGAGGCCATGGTACCCACAAAGCAGAATGTGGCTGACATGTACATGGCGGGCAACACGAGGCCGGGTCCGCATTACCGGCCACATTGGTGACGTACAGCCAATATGGTTCATGGCCAGGGACTTCCTACTGTCTCATGAGAACAACTCAGTGCCCTCTGGACAAGCCCGTCAGTGGATCCGATGATGTGCTGGAGGTCAATTAAGCGAGAGTTTGTGGGCAATGCTAGTGCCTATACATGCATGTCTGAGATGCCTGCCAGAGTGCACTCGCTTCTCTTAGTTTCCTCGGCTTGATCGTGCCACTAGCTTCCCTGCCAGATATGGTTCAATCATCGAGTTCCGAGTGGCGTCATGGAAAGATTGCCTGCGATATTGGTGACTCCTTTCCAGATGAGTCAGCACTGAAAAGCTGAGCCGCTGCTGGCCTAAACTATCATACACGCGGCACCGAGAAGGAGTCCTTCAGTTCCACTGAGGTAGACAGATCAGCTTGCTGCACCATGTTCGTCATTGAGCAAGCCTGATGGCTTTTCTTTCTCAATTTTCGTTCCCTCTCACTACGGTTGTGTTACGTGGGCCAGTGTTACTAAAAGCTTAGGGCGGATAGCGTTTGTATGAGTCATATGGTGCGCCACGGTGGATCTTTTGAGTTTTAATTTCCATTTCAGTGCTGTGATTTGTCATCATGTGGCTGCTGCCCGCACTGAGTTGTGCAGCGTGACCGTGCCGGGCGAAACTTGAGACTGGTGTTCTCTTTAGTGCTTGCCTTTTGTCTCTGCAAGTTGAATTCTCAGAATAAAATATCGTTGGCCATTAGAAGTTTTGGGATCATCAGTATGACGGTACGGTTTTATTCACCCGCTAGTCTATGCTGCACATCAGTATGCAACCGGCTTTTCGGCCGTGTCACTGAAGCTTTTCATAAACTCATGATGAAACACGCATTAGTTTCGAGGTATAAAACTGGACTGAGGGATAGCACCGACTCTGTTCACGTTTCTGAAAAATATAGTATGAAGTGGCAAACAAATCGATTCCGGCGCCAATATAACCGCTAAAAAAATTTAAAAAAAAGCCGGGCCGGAATGCGGCGTTTTGACCGCATCCACCAGTGTGACAAACCCGCAGATATAATAGGCTCTTCCCCATAATCGGAACTGCGTGCTGTGTCAAAGCGGAAAATCCTTTCTTCAGAACGTATAAAATTTTTAAATCGGATTTAAATTTTCATCAGTAATAGTTTTGTCCAGTCGAGCCGACGGAAAATCGCTGTCCATGATGACTGTTTATAGAGTTTCATTAATGGTGCAATCAAATTAGATCTATCATAAATGTGCCTTTTCGTTCGGTGAAGGGGGAACTCCACGGAGTGAGCCACAGTTCAGGATTTAGAGTTAGGAAGAAACCGACGTCAGTATTCGGAATCTTTAAAACTAATAATTCCCAGAAAAAGAAAGAAAAAAGAAAAAAGAACTGTTAGACGCGTTAACCGGGCGGGGTGCTGATTTTTGTCTTCCATCCCGTAGCGTTGAGGCACTGCTTGTTCATGTTGTTTGCAAAATAGAAGAAAAAAATGCCCGAATAAACCTGCAACGAAAAGGTATGAGCCCTGTGAATGGAAGTAAAATGGTCGTTCGACATATCGAACGTGCACATAATACGTGGTTCACATGATAGCGAATCTACAGTTTGTTTAAAATGGTTTGGGGCGGCCGTTGTCAGCGCCTGACCTCGTGGCCTAATGGATAAGGCGCCAGCCTCCGGAGCTGGAGATTGTGGGTTCGAGTCCCATCGAGGTCGAACGTTGTGTTTTCCTCCCGTGCCCTCTTTTTTTTTTTTTTTTTGCTCTGGCCACCCTCAGCCGCTCTTCCCTCTTTTTTCTCGAGTTTTCCTTCCACTTCTTCGATCTCCTGTAATGGCAGATCCAACTGACGGAGGAGGCGTTGTGGCAAAATGTCTTTTCGACCAAGGAGTGCGGTATGCCTTCGGTGTGGTGGGAATTCCGGTCGTAGAACTGGCGGTGTCTCTGCAAGCTGTTGGCATCAGATACATTGGTATGAGGAACGAACAGGCGGTGAGTTCTTCTTACTCGGCGTCAAGGCAATAACGTACAATAACTGCGATGCCATTCGTTCTCATCGCCAGGCAAGCTATGCAGCATCAGCCGTTGGGTATCTGACTGGAAGGTCGGTGATATAGACAATCATACAAAGCTATACCGCCTTCATTGATTGCTAAGTCTGGGCTAGAGAGTGAATTGCCCAGCAAAGAGAATAGGCAAGGATGCGTTGAAGAGAAGAAAATAAAAGAAAAAAGAAAAATAAAGAAATTAATTTTAAGCTGGTCGAGAATGGAAGAGGAAAACAAATATACCGGTATGCACTGTATTGTGCACCAAGGTACTGTGCCTGTCACTCTGGCAAGTTACTGGCCAGAGTCTGCATTCACACGAGGTGTATGATCGAAGGGCTGAAGATGTGAGGAAATTGATCACTCTCAGTTCACACTGAAAAAATCACGCTCTCGGAATCTTAATCAGAGTAATGGGAAGAGAGCAGTTGCCTAACTTTTCATGGTAAGTTCATACATGTTAGGAGCTTACTTAGATCAGCTTGAAGCAAATTATCCTTCCTGATAGCAGAAGGAAAATGTCACCAGATACACCATCATGATAATTGTTCGAATCAGTATCCTGTGAGCCAAAGGGATATCTGACTACTCTAAAGAGTAGTTATCAGTCTACCTACAGTGATTGTGGGTTTGTTGGGAAGATTTTTGCAGTCAAGTGATTGTTTGTTCTGACTTAATAATGTAGTCCTGGATGGTCGATATGGATGTTGATGTTACCAGTGATATGTCCAAACTTTCACCCAGAAGTTCAATTTATCCGTCCAACAAAGTATGTACTTTCTGAAAGCTTAAAAGCATCAAAGGATTAATTTTATTAAAACTTCTAGCAGCTAGATGTGATCTGATTGAAATTATGATGTCACAACACCATATTTTAGCATGTACATTTCAGAAGTCAGAAGTTTGGATTTATCATTGCAGCCATCTGCTCAACCAGCGTTAAATTTTCTCTGT
>JAOWAR010162410.1:0-10381 GCA_028571005.1 Clathrina lutea
TCAGTCTTATAACTGTGTCCCAGTCTTTTGTACTCCTTGTTTTACAACTGATGAAGTCAGAGGCATATCTGACGAAAAGTCTTGTTCAATCTGTGTCTTATGACTGGTGAGCTGGGAACTTTCTTTTGAATCATGTCCACCCAGTCTGGATCCCTCAAGTCCTATCTTTCAAGATGGAAAGAAAATAATCTAAGGAAGACAATCAGAACGTGAGGAAGGCTGGCACAGCTCAGCCGAAAGGACATTCGAAAATCATTCATACAGATCTGTGGCCTAAACAGGATCAGACAGTGTTTTCTATATATTGCTTCAAAGCTGTTAACAATGATTCTTCTATCTACAATACAGCAATAAGGTCAAGACGTTTTGGAGCCCCTTTTCTAACCTGACTCCATGGCCTCTCCCTTCACCAGGTCCGAGTTGCAAAGCTTCAAGCACTCCCTGATGTACGGAATGTCCAGCAATTGCCTGGAAGATGATAACCGCATCCAACACTTACTTTCAACTCTTTAGATCAGGACGTGCAGCCTCAGCTATGAATAGATTTACTCAACAAAATGTTTTCTATGCTTACTTTGTTAGCTCCTCGGCGGCTTGCTCAACGTTATTGTCCAGAGAACACGAGACCATTCTTCATGGTGCGTGACAAATTATCCCAACTTGAAGTCAGATCGTGATGTGAAGTGAAAATCACACCGTAACTTGCAGTGTAAAACCTTAGGTAGTGTTTGCAGCTGTAAATCTACCTTAGGTAGGCCTATAGCTAGATTGACTTCGTTGTTGTCCTTCCAATCTCCTTTTCTCTTTGAGCTAAAGCACGTGGCTTCTTGAGCCAAGATCTGTAGGGAATAATCAACAGCTGCTAAGTCAAGGTGGTTTCCATGGTAACAGGCAAGGAGTGCAAAACTGTGTATGTACACACTTTGAGTCTGGTCTCTGCTTGAACTCTCGGCGAAGCAAAGCTCGGAGAAGGTGGCACAGCTCTGCAGTGTACTCCTACAAAACAAGCAAAGACACAACGCCAAGCATCTAAATCTGAAAAGTGTCTCCTTACTATATCCAGCGAAACATTTCAATGGGGCAACAAGCTGCAATCAAACCAGTGCATGCAGTGCTTCTTTGCCCTCCTAATCATTTCTTGGCCGGTTTCGGGTCAAGTTCCACATGATTTGGCCGTCTGAAGGTAATTTGGTCTCCCTATTTAGTGCTCGTCGATTGATGGCTAACTGCTTGGCTTAGAGACATGTAATTGCTTGTCTTAGAGCTACATGTAATTGGTGTGTAAGTGTCCACATTAACTCCAGTAACATCTCACACCCTGAACAATTGTGTTGGGATATTCCACTTTGGTTTGCGGGTTGATCACACTGAAGGTGAGTTCGTAAAGAGGGTGCTATAAGCCAAATGTGAGCTCAGAGAATGTTGCCATACAGCTACAGGCTGACGAGTGACAGAGGGTCTTAGCTCGCTTTCGCATCTTTCCAAGCCTATGTGAGTTCACAGGTTCTTCAGCTAGTGTGTACAGAGATAGCTAGTGTTTATAGACAGCTAGTGTGTACAGAGACAGCTAGTGTGTGCAGAGACAGCTAGTATGTACAGAGACAGCTAGTGTGTACAGAGACAGCTAGTGTGTACAGAGACAGCTTGTGTGTACAGAGGCAGCTAGTGTGTTAAGAAACGGATAAACTGAGTGTGCATAAACAGGATGATCATACTATCTGATAACGCCCTGTTTGCTCATGTATTAGAATGGCATCTTTTTACTATAGCACCTTTAATTCAAGAGAAGCCCTTAGATGAGTCAGGGCACACGGGGACGAAGCACTCGCACTGAAAAGCTTGAAGGACATGGAGTCAGCCTAAAAAAAAAGTTTGGTCAGCATCCGATATTGGCGTGGTCATAGCTTACGATACAGAGTTGGGGATTGCCAGCACTCAACCAACACATCACTATGAAGCGTGGAAACAGCCACAGTAAATACGTCACACAGTAGACAGGGTCTTGGCAGCGACTCAGGCTGGGCAGGGGTGAGTGTTAGCTTTTGCTGGTGTAGATTTGTGCATGTGTTGAGTAAAGACAAGCGTCGGTATATCTCAGCTTGTGCTGCATGCTTCCTGACGTGTTAAAAAGATAACCCTCTGAGCTCCATAGAACTGCAGGAGCACATTACTTGTTGCCTTGAACCGTCTTGATGTTTGAGGATTTACGATTTCGGTGATGTGGTGAAAGACAGTTTAAAGTTGAAACTACGCTGACAAAAATTTGCCTGGCAAAACTGAAGGCATCCATGCTGCATTGAAGCTTGAGATAATCACACAGTTGTGTTTGTCGAGTTTCATTGGCGTAACCTCCGCACCTTTTTGACTCCTTCAAGCACCTCCTCCAGTCGTTGCGGAGTGTGTTTCACCTCGACCAGCACAAGGTGAATATCACATGTCTAGAGAAAAAGAAAGATTCAGAATCGTTATGCCAACCTCACCCTACCTCTGAGCCGGTATTTACGTACCCACTTTGCCATGTAACGGCCAAAAACCGTCTCTTTTCCCTCCTCTCTGCCTTCTACTCTTTCTGTCAGTGAATTTAATTGTTTCTGATGAGGTTTGACAAAGTATCCAGAAAGGAAACCTAACCTGCTTGCCGAGTCCTTCTGAGGAAGTCATCAGTGATTTTCTCACAGATTTAATTCCTGAAGTTCCCCAGAAGTTGGGACCGGTTTGCCTAAGGATTTGGTATAGACTGGGTGCTAGGGAGTTAAACTATCCATGTCAGGACCCACATTGAAATGAATCTAAAACATCATCAACAGATTGAGGTTTACAAGATGGAGGTTTACAAGATGGAGGTTTACAAGGAGATCGAAGTATTCTGCAAGTGGTGGCAGCACACATTTTCAACTGCAGGATCTGGACAGCCAAGCGCAAGACTTTTAAATTGACGGTGACGAAGGTTTAACATCTCCCTGGCACCCACCTCCATGAAGCCGCAAGTAGCAAGCTCAAGAATGATGCACCCCATCGACCAGATATCGCTGCGTTCATCGTATCTTATGCCATTCATGGTCAAGGCAGCACAAGTGACCACAAAGCGGAAGCTTCATACAGCATGCAACAATTCAGGCAACTGCTTGAGCACAGCTCTGACTCAAACAATGCAGCTTGACTTGTATATCTACCAATCGTAGGTACATCGTATGTATGAATGGGACACTCCGCCATGAGATGTTTATGACAGACTGCCTGATGGAGTTCCAGGAGGAACTTTGATCGGCTGACAAATCAACGAAGCTCAAAACTTGATTCACTTGCTTCGTTGATGTCTTTTAGGAAGTTGCGTGCATATGACGAAAGTACAAAAAGATACGGGCGCTCCAACACCTCTGGAGCCATCCACATGACACTCCCTGCAGGAAATGAAATTGCATAAAGTTTCAAGCCTATATGTTAGTCACAGTGTATGCAGTATACGATAAGATGCAAAGCATGGACGTTGAAAAGTGTGCAACATGTGGTGTGTGGCCTTTGCAGCATGATACTCATAACAACGCAATGTACTTTGAAGTAATACCGTTTTGCCATTTAAATATAGCCAGATGATACAGGAGATTTTTGCAAGTCGAATATATACCCCTCAGCCCCCCACCCAACCCAGGGTCAGCAATGCCGCATACAGATTCATCACCCTCTTACTCAAACTATCCCACGTCAAAGACAGTCACATACCTATCCAAACGTTGCATGGACGCTTACACATGGGCTGGCAATGTCCTTCTGTGAAATGTTTATGATTGTTATTCTTTTCTTCAGTGTGACAGACTGTAGCTCAATAGCAAATCTCAAGACATTTTTCTTTTCCTAATTTTACACTGAATACTCACCAATCATTGTCCGGGTCTTGATTCTCTCGTCGCCCATCACCGTCGCGACGCCAAAATCACCTGTTTGTGAACCAGACAGAGCTTTGATCGCTGTAACAGCTACAACAGCTGCAATGCGAACTATGGCTTACCAATCTTTATGTCGAGGTCCTCAGTCAGAAAGATGTTGCTCGGCTTCAGGTCGCTAACCCACGAAAACACACCAGGATAATATTCAGGAAAAGAAACACTATATGTTGACTTCGTCAGATTGGTGCAGCAAGGTGACTACCATCCTGGCTGCTTAAAATAATCAGTGTTGAGGAATGATTAAAAGCACCGATTGAGGACAGAAGAAAACTTTGTGGCAAAGAATGTTTCATCCTCCTTTATCTTTCTTCAGTTTCAAATTAATGTGACAATCCGACGAGCTTGATGGTGGTAGATGAAAGACTACCAAATCCCGAGATGGGGAGTGCACATGCAGAAGTTGTATGCCAATCACAGCTCAGCTTAAGAAAAACATACCTCAACGATATTTTGTCTGGGCTAAGCCAGCCCTAATTCCTTGGGCTCTGAAAACATTGCTTATACTGACACTCAAACAATATATTATGTCTTCATCCATAAAAGCAGACGGTGTGTGTGTGTGTGTGTGTGTGTGTGTGTGTGTTTGTCCGGGATAGACGTCAAGATGGGACAAGGGGCGGCCGCCAGACTTGAATTTTCTTCCACTGGTCATTTCCTTCACCGGTTTTCGTGCCCGCTCCTAGCTTCTTTCCTTCCATTTTGGGCTTTTCGTCGACTTTTCAGGCCCGTCGATCCACAGGCAAAGGCCCGGTGGGCATTCATAACCATGGCCATGTGCTTTGATTGATGCAGCCCTGGGGTTGCCACCACTCACCCATGCCTGGCGTACAGAGTATGATTCGCGCCATTCGAGCCAAAGGTGAGTTCCAGTAGTGCAGCAGTGAAGGGGGAACTTTTCAAACAACGGGCGAAGCATGGGTTGATCAGCTGATGTATATATATATATTTGTTTTGGGTTTAAACTTGATTTCAGTGTTGAAGAGTATAGCTTTGCTGCATTGTGCACGTAAAAGTGTGGCTTGGTGCTAGATTGTCGATCCCTTTCATGGGCTAATGTAAAGTCATAGGTTTTGAGTGTCAGTACTAATAATGGAAGCATCCACCATACATGCGTGCCCTTGAGTACTGAGAAATTCTATATTTTGTTGAGCTATACGGTTACCATCAACAAATAAAGGAAGAACACATGCAATTTCAAAAGGGCAAAGGCATGTGAGTTCAGTTGGCACCTCCATGGTGAGTCACCATGGTGACTCACCGATGTATGATTCGCCTTCCATGAACAAAGAGCAAGGCTTCGACCATTTGCCCAATCCACTTCCGCAGGATCTAACACAAACAGAACAGAACGTCTCTGACATGTGACAATGGGGAACTCATGCATACCAATTAAGAATACAGTGAGTCAAATTATACAAGGCTGGCTTAGTGCATACACCACCATGTTCATACTTCAGCGTTGTTAATGACGGACCACCATTAACCGTATTAGGTGAGTTTGGCTGGTACACACTTTGGTTATAATGTGCTTTTCTCAATTTCTCACAAGGCGCATGTAACATGTAATCGGAGTTCCACTCCATCGGCAGTCTTTGCAAACCTGACGTCATGATATCAAGAATGGACCATTAAAATATGGAGCATTGCTGATTTCCTGTCCTCAAACAGCTGTAACAGCTCATCGCGTAAACTCACAATCTCATCAAGGCTGCACTTGCTTGACCGGCGATGACCCAGAAGTCGATCGAGATCACCTTCAAGAAGAAGTCAGTCACTGTCCTAAGGAACTAGCAATCATGTGATCATCGTATGCCAGCCTTGACCATATCAATGCATGCATCGCTTGGTTGCAAAATGTTTTTTTTTTTACCCTGTGTGGCAGACCCTCAGGAGGTTACCTGTGTGGCAGACCCCAGGGGTGTTTCTTTTTACCCTGTGTGGCAGACCCTGGGGCATAATGTACAAATAATTAACTTTTTTCCATGCCGCATGGGCCACGGCAATAAACTATCCATCTATGCCAGACAGAAATCGGATAAAGAACGATTGATCACTTCAGTTAATAGGAGAAAAAGGATAAATGAAAAACCTGGTGGGAATTAATTTCCGGTTTTGTCAAGTCAACGTCAAAGCTTACCCATCTTGTAGTAGTCCATTACGATGCAAACATTCATCGACTGCTCCTGCAGTTCAATGGGAAGGCACTACACATTACATTTCTGTTTCAATCTGTGATCACGTTAACCAAGTTCGTTGCATTTTGCAACGACTGTACGATAACATGTCTGTCAGCATTTCATCATTCTAAGGTGGCCCACTGCTGGCAGGAGAACAGAAACTGGAAGTAAGGATTGGTAAGACGGTGGCAACCATGATGACCAGTAAACAATGACAACCAGTAAACTCTAATTGCAGTGGAAACGCTCAAGTTCAAAAGATTGTGACGGGGAGAGGAATCTGATTTTTCACACATGAGAGCATCTTCAGAGAAACTTTAGCATGAAAGCTTTTCTGTGATGATAGAACAACTTCGTCCCACTTGCATACCTTCTTGCTCCATGTGACAAAGAACTCCTTGTAGCCACAGATGTACTGATGTTTGAGGTCGTTGAGAGCTTGGGCCTAGTGATTTTAGAGGGAGAGCAAGGGGCGAGGGAGACGAGGAGGAGAGAAGGAATAAAAACAGAAGACGGGAAGGAAATTGAGCCACAGACAGAAGACGGGATGAGACATGCGGAAGAGACATCTTCCCCTCATGTGGCATGGCAGTGACTCGGATGTTTGTCAGTTAATGGATTTGACATAACTCCACACCTCCTCAAAGGCTTTGTTGGCTGCTCGCTCCGCTGCGCACTCAATCTGAAAGCACCATCAAAAAGCAGGGAAGCCATCACAAAGTGGTTTCTTCGTCGCATGCGTGGTAAATCTGAAGAAACTGCAGCTTTGCAGCCATTCATGCCCATTTAGTATTTGAAGGTCGTGACCATTTTCAAGCTATGGCTTTTTGACAGCATGCAACAGAAAGTCTATGTAACTCAAAAGTGAGAAGAAGCTGTTTGGCGGTGGGAAAGTTGTTCTAGTGCAATGACAGGTAACTTAGCAAATATTGAAATACCTTTCTCAAATATCTTATTCAGATGGTGACCTACAAGTGAGTGCACGTCAGTCCGTCCATGAGGGCTGACTTTCAGAGAGGGAGTGTATGCGTATGTGCCTCTTTCAGCAACTGTGAGTTTCCTGGCATACATAGGAGCAGAGAACGGTTTCCTGAAGCAGCTCCTTCATTAAGATATGACCACAAGCAAGACCGAATGCCTTTAGTGTTTTTTTTTCTTTTCTTTGAACCTGTGTACCTTCTTCAAGACGAACTGCTTCTTCGACTCTTTGTGAGTAGCAAGAAAGACTTGCCCTTGAGCTCCCTTCCCGAGCCGTCCGGCCAGCTGTCCAGAAAATTCAGAAAATCCTAGACACTCAGATAGGTCGAATCCGCATTTATGGCCCTTGCAATTGTAATCAGGAAGCTAACTTCAATAAGCCTCTTCGCGTATCGATAGTGCGTGATTTACCGTGGCAGCCATCCTGTCACTTCAGGACGGAAAACGTAAGAAGACAAATAACTGCTGAGCGTGTCAGCGTAAGATCAGCGAGCATGCTAGATTGAACGCAACGCTACACTGCTAGCTACTCAAACCTCGATGGCAGCTGATTGTCAACAAAATAAATGTGAAACCAAGTCCGTTCCGAGAACGCGCCCGATAGACCGACGGTTAGCAACGCCGGTCCGATAAACCAAAGCTGCTTGTTCTCGGTGCACGCGAACCTCTGGCCATGTGAGAGTGTGCCACTAGAAAACAATGCTATTGCTAGGAGGCACGCAGCTGTTTGTTAGGAAGCACGCAACTGCTATGAATGAACGACTCAGCCTAATCCGCGGCGCTATATTTCCAGCAAAAACAGTTACCGAGCCGCGGCAGTTACCGAGCCGCGGATTTCCACACCTAACGTCCTGTCGCCTTCACCTGAAGCAGTCTAATCTCCTGTTCCTCAGTCACAGTGGCAGTTCAACTTACCTCGTAATTTTCCATACCAGACTCGCTGGGGCAGGCCCTGTCAACGTTTCGCTTCGGTTAACAACCAGCTCGCAAAATCGTTTTCCCACTCGTTCAGACAAGGACAAGAATACTCAACGGTTCAAACATCGTCCAGGAAGGCAGCTGGGGCCTGCAGCGCCGCGGGCGTCAGCTCGGGCAGTGCGCTTCGGGCGCCACGAGCCGCAGAGCACCTTGGCAATGCGGAGCACCATGGCAACGCAACGCAACGCTGCAGGAGCTTGCCGCGAGAGTGATCCTGATTGAAGGCGGAGACGACGTAAGCACAACCACATGTAGTCAGGTCTGATCAGGAGTTCTTACGAGATCGCGAGAGACGGGCCGACAGAATCGATCTCTAGATGAAAGGTGAGAAGGTCGGCAATAATGAACGCCGTTTTGCAGTCTTGGTGTCTCTGCTTGGTAGCAGTGACGTCAGAGGACAAAGAGTTCTCTTCTGGGAATACCTGGAGATCGAGATAAACACCTACGTACATTCATTTGTTAGCCGAGTAGAATCGTTGGCGATCATTACGTCAGAATGTAGATTCAAACGGATGTGTGGGGTTGCACGAGTCAGCAACTCCATGTCGAAATGGTGTGAATTTGTGTTTTGGTCTTGTGCAATTGGAAACCGCACTGATAAGTTTGTGCGCAAAATATAACACGGTTCTGAAATTGCCACAGGTACTTCGAATTTAAACCCGTGTAAGATACGTGCAAGATTATCAAAGTTTTATGCGGCAGGTTATCAAAGTTTTACATACCAGATTATCAATCACACCAGACTATCAAAGTTTCTGTTGAGAGTGTGAGATCACAAGTGAAATCTTATCCGTGTAGAGAGCTTACATGACAATTTCTTCATACAGTTTCCGAAAGTAGGTAGTACATGGTGTTTGTTTATTATGCTGGAGCCATCAAACGGCTTCAGTACGAACCTCTCAATCATGTCTGTTCTGCATAGAGTTTCGGATCTTTGGTTGGAGATTTGTATAATCTTCCTCACTGACTCCGTTTCAGTACGAAAGCTCAAGCTTGGCCTGTTTTTTTTGTTTGTTTTTTTTTAATTTCATGCATACTTTTCAAGAATCTGGATGGGCTAAGCTCTCTATTGATGGCACCAGATAGATGGTGACGTATTCATAGATCGGAAACACAAAATAGGAACAAAAAGAAAGAAAATTGAAATACAATCATGTAAAACTTAGGGCATGGCGAGGAAGGTCAGCTGGGGGTAGCTCATGACATGATGAGAGCTTGATCAACAGAACAAAAGCACATTGCTGGTGACTTAATGGTGAAAGATTAGAAGTGCCATGGCTAGTCCTGGTGACTTAGTGAAAGATTAGAAGTGCCATGGCTAGTCCGAGCACGGTGGTGGCACATGCTTGCTGGGACTTCATGGCAACCCCACTCCGCCTGGCAAGAGCGCATTTGAGATCAAGCTGTTGTTCAGCAAGCAGTCGGCACGAACTGGAGAAGGCAGAAAGAAAAGTGCCAATCACTGAAAACACTTCAAGCAAAAGAGGCTAAATAACACGGATGGTGATGTCTTTGAGAGGAAGACTGAGAGCAGGATTAAGTTGAATGCGACCGAGGGAAACTAGGAGGATGTGGAGAGTGACACAGGGACAAAACTTTCATACCAGGTGTACTCTCCAGTGGCGTTCTGTAGGATGCGCAGGCTTGTGATGTTCACGTCCACCGATAAGGTGGCAGTGACAAAACAGCTGTTAGGGGCTGGGGACGAGGACAGACAAAGAAACATCTGACACTAGTTGTTCCTCAGTTCACACAAGGATGATCGCCTAAAAGCTGACTGGCAATGTGCACATGGTTAGCAGTTGACTGCAATATATAGCTGGAAGCCGATGGTATCATTGGTCGATTGCGACCGCCAATGTGAAACAGGAAGCTAACGTTTTTATCAAAAACTCGGCAACCTCTAAACTTCTAAGTTTTTCGAGATTTAGTATTTTCAAGTATTTTTCAACCGAACCAGAAAAATGGAGGTCTGGTCGTAATTATTGCCAAAAGTGTGGGGAAAAATCCAGGGTGTATGCATGAAGTAGAGCACACACACACAGACACACACTGATTCTCAAAAAATCCTATATGTTGGCGCAAACCGCAGAGTGTTCACTAGTTGGACAGGAAGCCCTTGCCACTGCTGGCTTGCCGACTCTCGCCTGGCGCCGTCGTGAGCATTGCTTACTTCTCCTATATGGAAGCTGTTTAATCACCAAGGGCCGCCCCAGTTTGAAGATCTTCTTCCTGCTTCGGCTGCAAATCGCTCGTCTTGTTGTTTACGTTCCTCTCATTCTTTAGAGTTTCCTTCTTCTTCTA
>JAOWAR010162420.1:0-17357 GCA_028571005.1 Clathrina lutea
TCGATGGATGGTGTATTATAGGTCACTCTCTGCTTGTCAGTGTCCTGCCTGTAGTGTAAGCAGTGCTGTTAGCATGGCAATTAATGTTGCCAAAGATCAGTTTCAAACTGCATATTGGTGTGGCATGGGGTGTCATTTCTTTGAATCTAGAATTTGTGGATGGCAAGGGGTGGGCACTACACGCAGAGTGTTAAAGAAAATTCGATAGTTCGTTCGTTAAGGACTGAAACTTTTGTTTGGCGTAAAGAATGTTCGTTTCAGGTTTATTTTGAACATTTACACCTTGGGTGACAAATCACCCCAATTTCCGGACGGCACACACCGTTTCACATTAAAAATCAGATGAAGAACCGTAAGGTTCGAAACGCCATGACTTTTACAAACTAATGGACTTGTGTGATAACCCGGGGGGATCAGCTTTCTCTACTTGATTAAACGTTCTTCAGCCTTCCCCTAGGATTGGAGGAGTTGTGTGAGGGTAGCACGCGCTCTTATTAAAAATCAGAGGAAGAGATATGCTTGCCCAACCTTAACCTTTAAAATCTTGCCAGCTTATGATCGTTGGCAGCGTGGACTTTTATTTCTCATTCGAAATTACACGTGTTCAGTCTCTAATCTACAAGCTTTGATGCCGACATGACCCAGAATAAGCGGTAAAGGGAATATTAGAAGGGTATATCATGATCGATCAATACCTAGCCCTTTGTATACGCATCGAAGTGTGATTGAAAAATAATACAGAAGGATCCTTGCTGAGCGAAATCATCTTGGCTACTTGCTGTCAGGTTGTACTTGTTGCTTTGAGTGAACACGGATTTCCCCCATCTTGACACCATTTACCAAAATTTTAGGCTGCAAGTCTTCCTAAAGTGTGAGCTCTCATATGCTAGTGTTATATGCAAGTGTGAGCTCTCATATGGTAGTGTCATATGCAAGTGTGAGCTCTCATATGCTAGTGTCATATGCAAGTGTGAGCTCTCTTATGCTAGTGTCATATGCAAGTGTGAACTCTCATATACTAGTGTCATATGCAGGTGTGAGCTCTCATATACTAGTGTCATATGCAAGTGTGAGCTCTCTTATGCTATTGTCATATGCAAGTGTGAGCTCTCATATGCTTGTGTCATATGCAAGTGTGAGCTCTCATATGCTAGTGTCATATGCAAGGGTGAGCTCTCATATGCTAGTGTCATATGCAAGTGTGAGCTCTCATATGCTAGTGTCATATGCAAGTGTGAGCTCTCATATGGTTGTGTCATATACAAGTGTGAGCTCTCGTATGCTAGCGTCATATGCAAGGGTGAGCTCTCAAATGCTAGTGTCCTATGCAAGTATGAGCTCCCATATGCTAGTGTCATATGCAAGTGTGAGCTCTCATATGGTTGTGTCATATGCAAGTGTGAGCTCTGATATGCTAGTGTCATATCCTAGTGTCAGCTCTCATATGCTAGTGTCATATGCTAATGTCAGCTCTCATATGCTAGTGTCATATGCAAATGTCAGCTGTCATATGCTAGTGTCATATCAAGTGTCGGCTTTCAAATTCTAGTGCCATATGCAAGTGTAAGCTCTCATATGCTAGTGTCTTATGCAAGTGTGAGCTCTCATGTGCTAGTGTGATATGCTATGGCATATCTTATGGTTTCGCTTTCCATGTTCTGTTAGATTTGGACGAGTGTAAGCTCGGAGTACACTCCTGCGTCCAGCCAGCCTCCTGCTTGAATGTCATTGGATCGTACGACTGTATCTTCACCAATTCAACAGAGGCCACAACCACCAAGTTTAGGAGGTCCAGGAAATCTGGTAAGAGCTTTCCTTTGGTTCATGCCGTTCACACACACACAGGCAGTGTTGAAGACATTTATCATGATGGCCATCTTTTTGGCCGGATCGTACCAGCTGAGCATACTTTCACTGAACTTGTATAAACCCAATTGACCATGACAAAAAAATACTGAGCTGACCGAGACTTGAACTTTAGACAGCAGGACAATGCAGATGAAAACCCCTTCTTCCTCTCTTCCACCCACGTGCAACGACAAGCAGAGAGTGCCACGTCCATGCGAAAATAAGAGCTCCATCTCTCCCCAAGTCCACCAAAAATAGGCTCTCCGCATTTCGAGGTAGAAATGGACGTAGATTCACGGTAACTCTTTCAGTGTTCTTTTCTCGAGTACAACCTTCCTGCATTATCTTACCCGCAGTCACCGACGGCAACAAGCTCTTGCAGAACAGGCGCTCCCCTATTTCCAACACCAAGAAGTCTAGAAGAGATTGTAAGGCCATCACTGCAGAAGGTACTGCTGGCGGCAGGGAAGCTACCCCGAAAGCCTGTTCAACACTGTTGGCCGTTGACACACAAACAAGGCAGATATTCACCCGAAGAACTGCAGCAATCAGGTCTCTGGTCAAGTATGCAGAAGAAACGAGAGGCTACCAAGTGCCTCCATCCCGCAAAATAACCGGTAAACGTGTTCGGAATTTTTCTATAGGGCCGCGGCGCCAGCCATAACGAAGTGTCTGTGTCCTAGTCAATGGCGGCATGACTTTGACTGGGCTTAGCAGAATGCCAAATTTTCATACGAAAAAGCATCCCAGGCTCTCCAGATCACGTTCGTTGAAGGATGGATCACCAGAAATTTCATTAGATTTTCAAAAAATTTATTGCTAGATGGGCAGTGAGTAAGAGCATTTCTTGGGAATTGCATCTTTATTGACATCGGTTATCGCCATTTTATCAGTGGTTCATTCCGTCATTTCGCCAATGGTTCACAGCCAAGCGAAAAAAGTTCCCAGAAAATGCCAAATAGAAAAAACTTTGCAGAAGGCAAAGAAAACAGCATCAACCTTCAGTGTAAGGGCGGATTGCCAATCTTGCGACTGAGGTTTCCAGGGAAAAATATCGGATCCACAAGGTGCAAACGTTTTCTGAGAATTTGGTGCAAAAAGACATCGGTCGAGCAGTTGATGGCCAAGGATCATTCTTGCTCATAGCTTTATCTGAAACCGAAGAAGACTTTCCTCCGAAGCTCTTCCAAGATGAACAAGCACCACCGAAGTTTTCCTTTTCCTCTGTGATTTCCACGGATACCAAGCATGGGCATCAGCTGGTAAAATGGTTATAGAAGCAGGAAAACACATGCTTTGAAAGTGCCTGAGCTTGGAGACGAACAAGGATTTTGACTGAGAGATGGCGCGGAAGTCGGCATTGCCTATTTCTCGGACTGCCCTGCGTGGTTTATTTTCATTGAGAGAAGCAACTTCAAGGCCAGGCGTTTTCGACGCTTTCGACCAGTCTGGAGAGGGCCGGCCGTTTGAGGCAATTGAAATGTCATCTGATAGAGCACTGGGTGGACAACAGGTACGGTCTTGACCAAGTTTAATTGCACAGAGGGAATGATCTGTTGTGTGTTACTAGCATGCCTTTGTGTACCTGTGATATTGCACGTGAAGTGGGGGAGAGATTGTGTAGAATATGCCAGAGAGATTGTGTAGAATATGCCAGAACGTCATGCGAGCTCTCAAGAAGTGCAAGGGTGGCAAATGTAAGGACCTAGAAACGATGAACAAAGTGAATCTTTATCTGTGGAAGGATGATCTTGCCAACTCTCACACCCAGACATGAACAAGACAATCTCAAGCTGAGGAAGCGGAAGATCTTAGTTAAGCAGCAGAAGCTTTTTGAGACAGACGAAGAAGAAATGGAATGTCATGTGTTTCTTCCTTTCTCTTTTTACATTTTCTGTGCTTAACGGTAGTAGCATACATTTCTCCGACACTACAAATGTGCAACCTCCTCGCTTAGTGTGGTGTGGATGATGTTTTCAGCTGTCTGGGATTTGCACGGAAAAAAAATAACAACATTTTCTAGGTGCCTGCAAGAACATTGTGTGTTGTTCGCATGGTTGCTTCATTGTCATATTGGGTGGATGGGTGGGAGGATTCAAAGCGCATGGGTGCATGTGTGCGTGCATGTGCATTTGCCTCTAGACTGATTAGCTTTGGAGGAATTCCTTATTCTTTCCCCATGGTCTACTAAGCCTTGAACGTAATGAGAAACACAGCTTGACGTTCATAGCTTTTGGGTTGTGTCACTATTGCATTCGAAAATGCTTCCGACCACACAAGAGAAAAAAGGGGACTCTCGAACAGGCGACACTTACCTAAGAGATTGACACAACCTTTTCATGGAAAGCAGATCGAGGAACAAGAGAAAGAGAACCATCTTCGGAACGAGAGGAGGTAGGAGTAGAATGAACAGAGGAGAAAAGGCAGACCGGAAAATTTGTTTTTGGCAGAACCAGACAACATAGGACAGACATACCATTCACCAACGAAAAGATCAGAGGAAAGTTGGGTAGGTCACAGCAAGAGTTCCATTGGTGGGCCTCTTGGAATCCAACAGGTGATTAAAGGCAATTCTCCACCAAAACGGACTGTGACCCAACGGTAGATGTTGAGAGATGTAGGGTGAAGATGTCAACGGGGAACATCCAAGAAAGCTAACACACACAGACAAACAACAAACGAAGAGGGAGACGGAGCAGGCGATGGGTTCTGGAATACTCTGTGGTTTACACAACAAACCCGAAGAACAGAAGATCATGCCAAGGTTGGGGCTATACTTACCTCATAATATCATCAGGCACTACATTGGTGTAGACCCATTGTGGAGGAGCAACTGACCCCTCAAACGCAATAAGAAAAAATGTCTTTGCCCTATGGAAAAGCACGAGGAAAAGCATGATCGATATTTACAGACACAAGAGATACTGATTGTGCTCGCATTCTCACCCGCCCTTTCAGCAATAATTCTCTCTGCCGTGGTCAATCCAACCACAGAACAAGTCCTTCTACTCCGAAAAAAGACTGTCAGATGTCAACGCAATACCTCTGGTCGATGAAAAACAACAGTGGTTGCTACTGTGCTTGCTACAGTGGTTGCTACTGTGCTTGCTACAGTGGTTGCTACTGTGCTTGCTACAGTGCTTGCTACTGTGCTTGCTACTGTGCTTGCTACAGTGGTTGCTACTGTGCTTGCTACGTGATAGTGTTCAGCTTGTGGGATTTAACTTTATACGATTTTTCGACCTTTGTTGCATGGTACCGACGTAGGTCATTTTGCCGTGAATCGTTCATCATGTTGCATGCTGAAATCTAGAACTGGGGTGTCAAGACGTCCCTAAAGGAGACGTGATTCATGTTGAATACATCCGTTGCGAAGAAAATTCATGAAGGCTGCATAGCATTGCACATGCGCGCATTGTAATGTTGAATGTCCAAGAGAGAGAACTCGATCACAATGTACACGCTATGGAACGCACACCATCAGGACGCTACTATTGGTGCCTAATGACATGTCTTCACATGCACTCAGGGGCTTTCTTCTGTTCTTTTTGTTGTATTGGACGAGGTTCCTATCTAAGCTGTTGGAAATTTTTGATGATGCATAACTTCATTCCAGGCACAGAACTTAGTAAAGCATTGATTCTCCTTTGTTTCCTCTTAGGATTGACCACTGCGGCATTACCAGGAATTGCATCAGCAGGGAGCGTACTTGTGGTAGCTTCACTCGCCTGCCTCCTGTGTCATTTCAGGGCCAAGAAATCAAAGGAAAAGGACAATTGTCAAAACCATGGAAACGCGAGCAAACCAGCTCCTCAGTCGTCCACTCCTGGAATAGGCATAACCGCTAATAGCAAACCATCAAGATCATGCTATGCACCAAAAAATTCGGGCTGCTTTGCAATGGTGCCGGAAATCCCAGCATACCAAGTTGTCTCTGTAGAAGCAGTGATAAATGAGCTCAGCTTGTCTCAGTTTATGGACTCATCTCATCACCCACTGAGGGGCGAAGAGAACCATCAAGAAGAGCCACTCTTTGATAATCTTCAGTATGCTTGTCCTTAGTCACAACTGAGGCGATTAGATTGTGTCCTCATGTTTTAGAGACATTCACCACTTTGAAGAAAGTGCTGCACTCCTGACAGACAACATCATTTTTATAGACGTGGACAAGTGACCGCTCCCTGTGGGTCATCCCTTCTTTTCATGCACCTTTTTGGCATTTTTTGTGCAAATCTTTCATTTTGAACTCATTCTGTTCCATTAGAAATAAAAACATGTTTTGTTTCTTTGCTCGAGGGCAAAGCTTTGTTCTTGTTTTTCTTTTTGGTGTTGTTGCAAAGAAAAGAACCTACTGATGTAGACGTTAACGCTTGTTCAATTTGAAAACCATATTTGAATCTTGTTCACTATCTTGGCGTGGCTGTTAGCCATTCCGAAACGGAAGCAGGGGTACAGTTCTTTCAACCTTGCAAGAAAAGAAGAGTTCAGAAAAGTGCTCAACAATAATGATCAAATGAGGATGAAACAATGTCATTTCAATAATCTCCAGGGAAGAGAGGTGGGCAATCAACCTTTAAAAATACTCTACTGATTACCATGAATTTACTGAATTTCCCAGATGAGATACAAAGACGAAACCTTCAACATTGTGCCATTATATTCAACCCACCTCTTGCTCTCGTGCACAAATTTTATGTTCTTAGAGACAAGGCATTACCGTCGCAGTAAAACAGACAGTTCGGAGACGCAGTTCAGTGCTGAAGTTACTTGTTTCACCCACTTGGCGATCATCATACTTTACTGAACACAACAGGTAGATATGGGTAGTAAGTCACTGGCTCGGAACAACGGTTTGAAAGCTCATGTAGCCAGCTGAGCCCGGGAACGCTCTAGAGAGGGACCAGTTATAGGCATGCTGAGACAAAGAAAAATGCTTCTTGAGCCATGTGAAAGATATTGCAGACACCGAATACACTGGATAAGTAGACGGGCTGCTAAAAAAATGTAAGGGGGAACAAGGGATGTACTGGGATTCAAGGTTATATCTTTCATTTCGTCTTTCCTTCCCATATTTGCAACTATTATTCAGAATGATGTGCTCTACTCATTGCAAAAACCAGATCAAAGTTCATCGAGAACTTAAAATATACAACAATCGGCTGCACTCAAAAAGTCATCATTCATACACAGGAATAGCTTGGAGTACTTGGTGGTCTTTGTTGCTTTAACACTGTAGAAAAATAGTTTGTATCTCTGTGGGGATAATATGAAAGCATGATGTGCAACCTTGAGTGATGAGAGTAGAATGATGAACTGGAAACTGACGCATTGTGGGTATATATAGCAAGACTAGGGGATAACCAAGAAGACGGTGTAACACATGCATACACTTAACAAGACATGGGAAGAATTGGACGAGAACACTTTCAAAAATAAACCCTAGGTGTGAAGTTCAAATCATGACAGCTACAACAAACAGAATGAACATGATGAGTGCATGGCGTAAGACAACATTATGATGAGTCGGAGCTGGAGCTAGTAGTGCTGCCATTCTTTCTGTGGTCCCCCAAGCGGTCATCGCCCTCACTGCCCTCCTCACTCTCACTGCCAAGCTCAAGATCAACGTTTCCTATTGCTTTCTCCTGAAGACCAACCCTTGAATATGCTTGCTCAATAAATAGCGATTCTTGCACAAGCTGCTTGACGCCATTGTGGGGGAAAGTTGTATTCAGCCGAGCAACAGACCTTTTGACTTGGGCCACAAGCAAGACCTCTACTGGTTTAAACTCACCTTGAGAAATTGCAACAGGGGTACGTAAAATCTCAAATCTGTGCTGCTCAGCCAGATCAAGCACCTATTTTGGGGGTTGCTTTGTGCATTCTGATTAGCTGATACAGCTTGGTTTTCAGCATTGTGTGATCAAATACAATTCCCTTCTCCGTGAGCCAAGCAATCATGTCTGCCTTCAATGGCCTGCTGGTCCGTGCTGTTCTGTCTGGAGTGCGGTAATTGTGGTACGGCGCCTTGTCAAGCACCACTACCACTGCCAGAGGTACAGGTAGTAACTGGTCCTCACACCACCCGTCGAAGTGAAAAGCATTCATTTCCCCAATTTTCTTCCTCTTTTTCCCTGTTGCGAGCTGAACTTACAACTGAAAGTTATTATTTTTTTCCAACGCCACAGGTCCAGTGGGTTTGCGGTTAAGGCGACGGGCGACAGAGATTTGTAGATGTCAGCGCCCGCTAGATCGGAGAGCTCGGTCAAGCTCGCGCCAAAAGTCACAGGCTGCGATGCAAGCCTTTTTGAAGTAATTTTTATCTCTTCTTCTCCATAGCTGTAATAAAGGTACGTATCTGTGGATATCCGCCAAGACTTCGTGAAAGAACGAAGTCCCCTTAGGGCCTTCTGCTAGACGCAAGACCGAAAGACGGATACTAAAATTCTAAGTTAAGAACGAAGTCCGCCTTCTGCTAGACGCAAGACCGAAAAACGGATACTAAAATTCTAAGTTACCTGATTGGTGATGATGATGAGTCTAGAGACGATAACAGGTCCGCCGCCTGCACGAAAAAAGACGGAACTGCGAATGATAATATAGCAGCGAGGAGAGATTTTCTGTCCACATCGGCAATGCCGAGAATTGAAAGATGCCTGGGGGTGTAGGATCTGAAAAGGCGAGCTCGTCGAGTTGTGCTGTCTGCCGATGCAATGTGTATGACATCGTGGCGCGTTTCGCCAGGCACTTCTCAATCCGAAAGGTTGTTTTGTCTGATGGAAATCAGTATCGCTCTTTCATGCCACTTCCTGGTCAAAACGAACGGGCTACAATTTAAATAAACTAGCTGTTCCTTCTTCGCCTTGCTACTGGTTAACCAAGCATGTATATACTATTAGCTCAGCGGAAGATAACACCAGCTACCCGGTGTGGCCAACGAGTTCGCGGTTCTGTGGGGAGGAAAGGAGGTTGACTACAATACCTGGTGCTCTGGGGATTAAAGGATGGCAACGGCACGAAAATCGCCTGCTTTCGAGATCAGTTATGATCATGACATTATTTTGTTTGCTAATAGAGCTGGCTGGGTGAGAACTACCTTATAATCTGAACTATTAGCTTCAACCGAAGCTGACAAGGAGCCCTCTAGCAGCATAACCTATGTCTTGTTTCAGTCCTCGGCGACCACACTACAAACGTTTTGGAATTTTGCCATGGTAAGTCTAAAAACGGGCCCCGGAATTTTCATATAGCAGTGAGTGATGTACACTTGAAAAGTGTACTTCGTGGTCTATATTACCCATTGACAGAACGTTCACAAGCCGTCGTTCTTCTCGTTCTGCTTGCATTGGAAATTTTTATTTTAGTCTCCAACTGCAGTACAATGCCTGGCTCACAAAATTTCAAGGGGCCGAACCAGTTCCTCCCTCTTTGGTTCTGCAGTTGGTTGTTGATCATTAGAAAGAGAAACATCTGACATGATACGTTATCGATCACCGCAACCCATTCAATGGTCAGGTGTAAAGCTGGGCAGTGAAAGACAACAGCCGAATCAAATCACTAGAGAGATAGTGACAGAAGTAGAGAGAGAGAGAGAGAGAGAGAGAGAGAAACAGGGAATCGATCACTGACGTTGAGGTGTAAGCATTAGTTTGTGTGTGAAGTTTAACAAAGACAAAACAAAACAATGCAAGGAAGATTGCTCAGGAAGAGGATGTCCGTTCGGCTAGGTGCCATGTCGTCGCAGGTTTGAATCCAGTGTGTGAAAATTGGGAATACAGAAAAGAAATATGATTGATAAATCGAAGGTCAGTCATTGACAAGAGGTTCATCAACAGTTCCAAAAAGAAAAGAAACGCTGGCACATAGCATCAGCAAGAGGACCAAAGCTGATAGGAATTTCATTCAATTGTGTAAGTATTTAGCCCTAACTATGCCTCGCTCTTATGGCTTGGCGATTCTCCTCGTCTTTTCCACTTCCTTCGTCAAGAGTTGAGTTGATCTCTCTTCTCGAAAAGTAGGAATTTTCAAGGTGTCTGGTTTCGCCGTGCTGACATGGAGTCAGGCTACCCTTAAGGTGGCTAAACCCCTGAATTTAATCCTGAGCATTTCAGCAACTCCAGTGCACAACTATTTTATGTGAATACTTTTATCCACTTTTCTCATGAAGTCAGTGCAGAAAACTTTTTCTGAGTGTACATATAGTTTCAGCATCTACTAAGTGTAAACGGGCGTGCACCGATGAGGCTTGATGCTCCCTGACGGAACCGCGTACCGGGAAGTGCGACAAATCAGCCATGGCCAAGAGGTGGATCTTCTGGTCCGAATGACGAAAAAGAGCTGAAGCGCCAAATGTGGAAGTTTGTCAATTGAGTTGACACGAGCTGACCACGGCTTGGGTTGCTCTTCCCAAAGAGCACACAAGGTAGGCAAAACATCCATTTTCCTTTCGTAGCGAAGCCAAGTTAATTTAGCGAAACGAGGCGTCGCGATAACGTAGCGAAATCGAATGTTCCCTCATCGGCTGAGTTTCCGCATTGCGAAACTAGAATTTCGCGCGGCGGGGGCGCCGACCACTGCCCAAAAGAGAAAATGGCGACGAAGCAAGAACTCGACGAGCTGGTTGCCGTGCTCCTCCTTTTGCACGATGACGGGGATTTGACTCACGAAGAGCGTCTTCTTCTTCTAGATGGCATAGAACGTGATCTGCTTGCCCAGGGCTGTCTTGAGCAAGCGATTGGCTTTCGACTGCAACTGGAGGATCTGGACGAGGAGCAATGCCTGCGAAAGTTTCGCTTCTCCAAGGAAGACCTGCACATCCTCTACGTTGCTTTGCAGCTTCCAGATCGACTGGGATCGCCTGGTCGAAAGTCCTGGACGGGTATGGAAGGGCTCTTTGCTAATCCTGCGCCGGCTGTGTTTCCCCAACAGACTGAGGTATCTTGCAGAAGAGTTTGGTCGAGCAAACACGACTCTCTGCGTCATTTTCAACGTCACTTTCCTGTGGATCATGCATCGTTGTTCATTTGCGGCTTGCCCGTCCCTTCACCAGGCCATACTATACGCAGCAAAGGCTCGCCATCCACCGGCATGCTATTCCCGCAAATTCCGGAGTTGACCTTCGCCTGTGGGGTTCATCGAGGGCACGTTGCGTCCTATTTGCAAGCCGGGTATTCACGAAAGGCTGTTCTTCAACAGGCACAAAAAAACCATGGCTTGAAGTATCAGATCGGCACAACCCCTGATGGCCTAATTGCGCATATGTTCGGGCCAGTTGAAGGGAATGGCATGATTCTGTTGTGGTTGGGGAAAGTGGATTGCTTCCTCTATTGGGCCAGCAACAATGGAGTGGGATTTTGGAGACATGATAACGTTATGCGGATTTCTAGACTTCAAGAAGCAGCAGAAACATTTGCTGTCTCCTGTCGGCGCTCACTTTCAATGTGCAGTGCCATTTACCAACTGGCACACTATTCTGAAGAAAAGAAACAAAACTTCAGACTAGAACATCCTCCACTGAACGAGTATCTGAGCTAAATCCATATTATGTCCACAGACTGTCAGGCCCTGCTCATCCTAGGCTTGCTGAGCGGGTGTCAACACTGCACATGATTTCTGGTAATAATTACGCTAAGCAAAAACAGCATGCGTTTTGCATATCCTCACCAGCATAGAATTTACCAAAACTTTCTTCTGTGTCGGTATACAGACATACAGACAGACAAAAGAAATTTAAGAGAAAATAAAGAGAACCAGAACGGTATCAATCCTGGAATTCACACAGTAAAATTACTTTGCATTTCTTGCATACGGACAAAGACAACAGCTGAAGTATAAATTACATTCCTTTTTTGCTGTTTTTCTTCTTTTTTTTATCTTCAAACAAATATAAGGACAGACTTACGTTAAAAAAAAGAACACCAAGACACGAATTGCTCTTCTCAGACGTGAAGCAACAACACAAACACCAAAAGAAAGTGAAAAAACCGGTAATGCCCTGCAAAAATAGGTTTATACTAGAATCATAGTCATGAAACGCAGTTTCAGTGAAAGCAGAAAAAGAAAGAGAAAAGGAGACCTTGCCGCATGTAGAAAACGAACTGCAGCAAGACGGCACAGTCCAAATAGAAAAGAAATAAAGGTGAACCTTGTGAAAGCGCAGTACCACAAAACTCAAACTAGAGATACATGCACATGCCACAGCATGCTCACTTTTGCTGAACCTTCTCCACAACCTCACAAAGGAGCTGAAATTCTCAGACACCTTCAGAGCCCGACCCCTGACGGTTGTCTTTTTCAGACCGCCATACTTCGCAACGTCTGCCGACGACAAATCACCAGCCACCTGCTCGAATGCAGGTGATCCACGACAAAATGCCTTTCTTCAGGCGCAGTTGCTGCAGTACTGCCAAGCCCATTCCAATGTTGAAACGGACAAGGGCGAAGGAGAAGAAGAGCTCAACACGCGATCTCCGACAATTGGGGATGACGGCGCTGATGCCCGGGCGATTCACCCACAAAGGTGAGCACCATCCCCACCGAATGCGGTGGTGGGACAGTGCAACTGCTCGGTGCAGAAAACCCTTCCACCTCGGTTAAAAGACAAAAAAGAGACCAACAAGCCCGCACGAACACTGCGAACAATAGCTGTAGCTGAAGCACAAGCAAATGGAGTGCGGATGCATATCGCGTATGGGATCAGCTTGACCGCGAACGCGAAAGTAACTTCCTGTTCGCTCCAACTTTCCGGCCAACATTCGGAAGAGTTTCTTGTTCTCGCACCCGGGCCGTCGAGGGTACTCGAACATTCGCTTTACGGAACCTCTCTAACGAGGAGGTCTTTTGTGATTTGATAATTTCCTGCACACACCTGCAGACTGCAATTGGTATCTTTAGCAGCAACTGAGAGGTGCTCAAGAAGGTGCGCTTCTGAATTTCCGGCAACCCTTCGCGTCACATTGGTCAACACTGGCTCAGTGAAGAGGTCGAAAAATTCCGGATATCGCCCCAGAAAACAGGAAGTTTCAGTTTCGGCAGACTAACGTGCGTAGGCGTTCCACTCGTGCGTGATTTGTTCGTCGGTTGTTCTGGTTGGGTCATATGCGCGAGAAGGATTTTGCGCTGCTTGTCGTCTTATGGTGCACCTCAGTGGACAAGGCCAGGCATTTGTTGTTCCATGGCCATGGCTTGCACGACTTGCAGCATGGCTTGAGATTTTTTCACTTGTTTTTCTTTTTCTGATTTGACGGATAGATCTCAACGCCGCAGGCGTGCTTGAATGCTCTTGTGTACCGTGATACTCTTATTATACAAATATCTTTTAGAAGGATTGCTAAATAGCTGAACTAATGCAAAGGCTTTCCCTCAAAGAGGAAGCAGCAACAAGCGACAAACAAAAAGAATTAGGACAAGCCAAGAGAGAAAGGATCACCAGAATAATGCTTATCGAGATGACTCAAAAAAGAAGAGAGAGACTTAGAGGAAGATACACAAACAGGAAGGGCATTCCAAAGAACGATGGCAGAAGGCAAAAAGGAATGAAGGCGAGAGAGAGACAAGAAGGGATTTCCACACCAAGTTGGTTCCGCAAATTGTACCAGGCAGCCACGAGCCCCAGCGGTGCGGGTCGCAATGGCTTGGAGAGCAGATGGACTACCACCATTCAGCAGCTGCCAAAACATACTCAGTTTGGCCCTTCGGTGCCGCCAGGCTACTGTGGGCCAGCCAATGTACTACAGGGCTTCAGCATTTGAATGAGTGTGCCGCTGCTATTTGAGAATGGCACGCGCAATGGACAACTTTCCAGGGCAATCCGGTCAGATTTGAGGCACTTCCTATACCACACTACATTCGCATATTCCAAAGAAGGCCGCAGGAAAGCAGTGTACAGACGCTTTACTACAAACCCAGAGGAGAGGCGGTATGCAAGCTGCTTGATGATTTAGACCCGATGGCTAACGCACTTCAGCAGGTCATGCAGACGAGTCGATCATTGCAATCCCCGCGTAATGATCAGGCCCAAGTGGCGGACCTGATGATGCAGGGGGACCACATCTAAGTTTAACAGAAGCTCAGATGTGGGATCCTTCGCGGTACCAGGCCGTTTGGCTATCACCATATGAGCAGATTGTGCAGCATTAAACTTGGTATTCCATAGAGCAGACCACTTTCCAATGGCCTGAAGGTCGTCTTGCAATTTGCATCAGGGAACATCTCCACTGTCACTTGTCGCACCACAGCTGGAGTCGTAAGCCAGTGTATCATCCGCGTACAATACCGATGACGAGGAGATTACTGCAGGTAGATCACTGAAGAATATAACAAACAACGTGGGACCCAAAACAGAGCCCTGGGGTACCCCTGAAGAAATTGGCAGCAAAGAAGACCTCTCCCCATCCACTGCTGTACATATCTGGCGACATTGTAGATAATCCTTGAACCATTGTAGTGCATTGCCAGTGACACCAATTGATCACAGCTTGAAGAAAAGTAGGCCATGGTCCACACGATCAAAGGCCTTGGAAACATCCAAGAAAGCTGTGTGAACAGAACGACCCTCATCAAGTGCTTGCTCCCAGTCGTCCAGAACCGTAAGTAACTGCCACACAGTAGAGCACTTAGGCAAAAATCCAAACTGCTGATCTGGAATGGCCCCCACGTCCATACAAAACTGCAGAAGCTGCTCTTACACAAAACTCTTAAACGCCTTGGAGACACAAGACAAGAGTGCGATCGGGCGGTATGATTGAGGCAAAGTGCTTTTGCCATTATTCTTGAGCACGGCTTGTATGAAACCTGTCTTCCAGCAAGCAGGAAAAATAGCAGAGGGCAGGGACATGTTGAATACATGACAAAGCGGTACAAAGATGGCCGGTGCACGTTCTTTGAGAAAGTGGTTAGGAACTTCATCTAGACGAGATGCCTTCCAAATGTTTAGGGACTGCAATTGTTTCAGCACATCTGTAGGCTGGATTGGGCTAACCTTGAACTGCTGATCCGGGGGCTTGGTAGCATCCACTGGAGGAGGCATAGGAGGTGCACTACGCTGTGCAGCAAATTACCTGACTTGTTCAAGCAGCATGCTTTGTCAGCAGCTGAAATGCATGTTTTGCCAATGTCAACAAGTGTGGTATAGACTGGCGGGACTGGAAATCACACGCTCGCTTAGCAGTCGTCCACCAGCGATGGGGAGCAACCAGTAGACCCACAGGTAGAAAGTCTGGCCCCAAGACGAACATAGACATATTCTCAGCGTAGCGTAGTTCTGCCACATACCAGTTACGGATTCGACGGAAAGCCACTGACAGTCGATGGTCATAGGCAAGGTGCCGGGAGAAACAAAAAAGATGGTCATGTCTCACAATATGGCGCAAAGAAGGAGAATACCAAGGCTTGCTGTCTGGGGGATACCCACGGTGGCACGCGGCACACAGTTGGACAGTGCAGAGTACACAATTGTATATACCAGCTGTTCAGAGCAGTAGACACGTTGGATGCAGAATACACGCTGGACCAGTCCAAAAAGCCCAGATAGTTATTCAAGGCTGAAATATCAGCACGGGAGAAGTCCAGAAGGAACGGCGACGAGTCCTTGCACGTGTGCGCTGCAGGGAAAGCTTGACGAGGGTAGGACAGTGATCAGCCACCAGCGGAAGTATGCAGCTTGATTAAACAATAGCAGCATTATCCACAAGCATCAGGTCCAGCTGCGCTGCCTAAGGTATACCCACAGCCCGCGTTGGTCCATCCAAAAGTTGAACAAGACCATTTAATCCCATAAAAGACTCCAGGGATGGACATTCAGGTGACATATTCTGCCCATCCCACCATGACGAACAGCGGGCACTGAAGTCTCCTACAACGCACAATGACTTTAAGACTTTGCTTCTCAGAGAGGTCAAAACAGACTTAAATTGATCCAAGAACTCGCTGAAATCACTTTTAGGACAGCGGTAGACTGCCAAATCCTGAAGAGTCCTTCGAGCAGATAGCCGTATCTCCACACAGGCTGCCTCAAGTTGAGACGAGAAATTCAAGGACATAGCTGGGATGCCTGCCGCATGTAAAATAAATAGCTACACCACCGCCGTTTTTTTCCAGAACGATCACACCGGAAAGGCGACTGAAATCCCGGTAAAATAGTGGAAGCTGACCCTACCCCTGCTCGAGCAGGGTTGAGCCAAGTATCTGGCACGCAAAGAACATCAATATCATGATTAGCACATAGAATCTCCAAATCTAGGAGATGGCAGCCCCAAAGGGGACTGCGGGCATTGACGTGACAAACTTTCAGCGAATCAGACTTTCCCATGTTATGCGGGTTTGTGGGGTTGTTTCGAGCTCCGGGGAGGGTTCCACTCCCAGGGCCTACAACAGACATAATCCGGCCAGAAGGAAGTAGTGACCACAGCTTCAGAGTTAGTTTCCGCAACGAATAACTTCGCTTAAACTGTCCCCCAGGCTCTTGAGCGAAGCGGGTAGCAACTGGTAACAGTGACAGACAATTCCCGACATTAGCTCTCAACAGCCGAAGCGCCACAATCGGGGCTGATCCCGGAGACGAAGAAACACTTCGCTCGAACCCGTTGGGCACCACACAGAGCGCGAGACTGATCACCATCGTTAGGGCGAAAACCACCACGATTGGTACGGCCTTGTCGGCGACTTCGAGCGACAATGAAGCCGCTGTTGTTCTTTTTCGAACTTATCTTCCAAGGGTTTCGATGCCACGGCATCGGCAAAGGTGGCTGGAGGATTCTTGGCAGGTTCTTCCTGGGACGGAGAAGGAGCTTCAGAAGCGGCACCTGCAGCCTCTCTGTCAGCCACAGAAGATGAAGGCAGATGTTGCCGAGAAGGCAGCACAGTATCTGCGTCAGACTCAGCGCTCGTCGCGTCAGGTACAGAGCCGGATAATAACTGGGAGAACTTTGTTGAGCCTTCTCTATCGGAAGAAGCCTGCAGACCAGTAATCACTTTAAGCAGACCGACCAGATAACGCTGATGTAACTCGTCAGGGTGAATAAGTTCCTCCACGTGCCGTGCCTCGAGACGGTAAAGCTCCTCAACATGGCGATCTTTTTTCGCCTCTACCGCTTTCTCCAGAAGCTTAAATCGCAGTCGTAGCGCGTCCACAACATCCCAGACACAGTGCTCCTTCCCGTGGGGACCGACGTGGTCTTTAAGGTGGCTCGGGTGGTTCGGATATCTCTGACTTTCAGAAAGTTGGCGATTTTTTTAGTGAAATTTCATAGAAAGACCAACAGAAACACATAGTAACAATATCTTGGCAGTTCACCACGGAAAAGTTGACCAGTGCGAACAAGCCTGTTTTATACGTATTACAATGGAAAATTGCACTTATTTAGAAAAAAGTCCTCAAAATGGCTCGTGACCTGATGTTTTTCCGTCATAAGTTGATGTACTTTTGCCCGTTCTTTGAGAAAATGAGCACAAAACCCAATGTTTCTGTTCAATTTATGTGACTTCCCTCTTGCGGTTTAGAAACTTAGAAAATT
>JAOWAR010162421.1:0-10380 GCA_028571005.1 Clathrina lutea
AACAAACATTGCATGCAACCCTACGTGCGCGGCGCGCGTCGCACTGAGAGGTGCACACATGATTTCGCGGCCGCGCAAAGCCTATGCGCATGCTCGAGTACCCGGATCGAAAAGTTCGCCGTGGCGGGCAGATCAACTCGATATGCTCTCAACTTCTCCGCAACACTTTCTAATATCAGGCAGGACTTTGCTTCCTTACCAGACCTTTCAAACTTCTCATGCTCGAGGAAATGGACGAACACCTTCCTAGCAACCGCACTAGAGCCTTGCACCCATGACCTGACAACCATGGCCGTACTGACTGCGAGTTGTGCATTGTATATACACTCAGCGGGAATTTTTCAAATGATATCAAATTTCATTTAATGTACTAAAGACAACCGTGCCCCCACTATTCTTGCTGAAATCTTTGAGCAAGCACCATGAGTCCCAGAGGCCCCAAAAATGCAATGAAAGAAATTGGCGAGCAGTTGCCCTCCTCGCCAAAAGCCGAAACAAACTGTTTGTCTTTTGTTTGCCGAAGAGCAAAAGCTGATATTGCTCATGTCTCTTTTGCGAGTTAAATGATGAGAAGAACATAAATAGAAAACTGTGTAGAATGCGTACATTTGGGCTGTCAATTATTATTACCTGTGAAGAAAAGAGTACATTAAATCGCTAGGAAGAGGCAAGCAAACCTATGGTTTGAAAAAGCAAAAGGCTGACGACCTGCTGAGGCTTGTCTAACGACTTCGTTGCCTGATAAAGCTGAATGCCAAGGACTCGATGGACTTAAATTAGCCGACTGTCAAAGGCTTGCGCCAAGTTGTGAGAATGTCGGGTGTTGCCGTACTTGTTGAAGGACTCTTGTGGTACGGACGGAGTCGGCAGGATCACGGGCAAAGAAGTTGGTGCTAGTCCAAGCGGAAAAGAGTGATTTCGGCCTAAAACGAAAATCAGCCCTTTAGTATCATAAAGCCTCCTTTAGCCGCAGTTACACTGAACTAGAGAACAAGATTATAATCACCCAGGTACCTTTGGTGAATACTGTGGAGGCCAGCATATGCCGCGCCAGAGTCTGACGTGTGGTAAGAGGTACAGTAACTGCACAAAGAACAATCACTTCAGAAATGTCTGCCGCTCTCGGAAGGTTTCCACCCAACTCAATGTTGTTGACAGACAAAGAGGATGCTCCGAGACCAAAGAGAAGCAAAGCCATGTTGGGTTGAAGAGCCCGCGACAAGATATCTGAGCATGCAGATCAGTTGTAAAATTGCCATGTGATACACATTGTGTGCCCAAGGCCCGCTGAAGTAGGCACTCCCAGTTCCAATCACTGCCAGCAGCCTACGGGATCACCAGCAGCAGCTGAAATCAACCGGACTGTAGCGCTGCTTCAAGGGCAGCAAAAGAAACGGCCTGAACCTGTCGCAGTGGACTGACAATGTGTACTCATGTAAGCGAGCAGCTCACTTCGCTGGGAACTGATGTGATGGAGAAAACAAAAGTTGAGCCTGACCCACGACAGTTTCGACCAATGACCACTGCCCAAATGTATGAGTGGGGTTGTTGCCTAGGTATTTTCTCACACTTTGTTAGCAACCAGCAGCCTGACTGGGATGAGCAACTACGATCAGCGTTGAGGGTGTATGGCTCATGACTACCAGCTGTAGTGGGGGACAGCCCAAAGGGTTAATGTTCGACTGAGAGATGAGCCAACATTGCTCTTCAGGTACAGCCAGTCAGAGTTGGTCACGGATCAGCAAGCAAGTTTGTGTCCAACTTGTAACAGCAGCAAGAGCATGTCTAGGATGTAAATCGCTAATGGCTAGTGACCCAGCAATTACTAGAAGAAACAATATGATCGTTCCAAAATGGACATCACACTTACAGCTGGTCACCAGATGTTGGTTCTGTCCTTCACTGTGTCACTGGGTTTGCTCATTCATGCATAGCAGGGCCCTTACTCCGCGTTTGCCAAACTATTTGCCATCAGTCACTGACTTGTGGCCATCCTTATTGTGAACTGGATGATCTAGCTTTGCTTCTGAGAGTGATTATAGAAAAGAGTGAAAAACGTCATTCCAGACAGCCAAATACACCACTTGCCTCCTTTTGCAGGCGACCTTGTCTCTATTTTCCACTCTCAAGGCTTTGTGCAAGGGCAGTTCCTGCGAGCTTGCCTCTCTCTCTGCCACTATCAAGGTTTCGTGTTTGCACAGTTCCTGCACGATTGGCTTCAGGGCAGGTTTGAATCTCTTCCCAAGATTCACGGCTTCGCACCAGCGTACCGTCTGCATGATTAGCTTCAAAGTGAGATTACCTCTCTTCCCCACATTCGAGGCCTCATGCATGCACAGATGTGCAGTGCCTGCACAATTAGCTTTGAGGCGGGCATGCATCTATTCTGTACTTCCTTCTAGTCCCCGCATCACCTTCCGCTTCGCTGAAAGAGTCTGTCAGTCTAAGGCCCACCTCAGGACATTGTTGAACATCATGGTGCATGTGCACATGAACCAATCCGGGGACTTCGACAGCCACTTGCTCAAGGAGATCTGCTACCTTCTTACTGCTCCTAGACGAGGAACATATCTTATCACAAGACTTGTTGAAAGGGTCAATCAGACACGGCAGTTTAGCTGGGGCGGTGTGATCAAACTCCAAGAGTAAAGAAAATATCGGACTAGGGTGTGTGATCGAACGCCTCGCGTTGGTGGCCAATGCTTTTGGTGAAATTATGTTTTTTCCTATTCAAATTGTTTATGGCGGCCACGTACCCACGCATGCTGGAGTGGCCAGCACCAGAAGCTATGTGATTTTTCTTTTGGCCATGACACATGGCACTAAGGGATGATAACGAGTCCCAGGGCCATACAGAATAATCAAAAGAGGCGAGAGAAAGAAGAAAGGAGAAATAGGAAGAACAGTGTATGACCGCTGGCAGCTTTTGAACTTAACATTTTGATCTCAAGCTCGCGGTGTCGTTGTGACACAGTGCGGGTGTGAGAGAGAGAGAGAGTGAGAGAGAGAGAGAGAGTGAGACAGAGAGAGAGTGAGACAGAGAGAGAGAGAGAGAGTGAGAGAGAGAGAGAGAGAGAGAGAGTGAGACAGAGAGAGAGACAGAGACAGAGACAGACAGACAGACACCAAGAAGTGAGGGTGAGGAGCATGACCTACACCTCAGAAAAGCATGAAAGTTGTAGAGCCCACCAAGTAAGTATACTTACCTGGCAACTCAGGGTTCCACCAAGACTATACTCCCCAGCCTTGCATGGCAAAGGTGTTCCCGACCGGTCCTGACATTGGTGACCCGGCGGGCATGACTGACACGAAACAGCGCCAGTGCGATTGCTGTAGAAGCCTGGTGCACACAGAGTGGGCTGAAGCAGTGGCTGTGGACAGTAGAAACCTCTCGGGCAGTCCACGCAATGGCTGGAATTGGAGTACTGGCCAAGCTGGAGAGATCAGAAAAAGAAAACAAGAAGCCAAAAGAGAACTTCTGGACGGTCTAATGGTGTAGCAGACAGTGAAGGCGGCTCTCGTGGGCGATATTGTGCCGCACGTTTAAGTCTCGGCCTCACACAAAGTAGCAGCTTTATCTCTTTTTTCTTTTTATCTTTGTGCTGAAGACTCTTTCACTTGCCTGTCCCTCTAATCTTCTTCCTCAAAAAGGCAGAAACAAATTTGATCGGATATGCTAGTCAAGCTTGCACAAGAAGAAAGATGAAGAGAAGTGAACAGGGCGGAAACGACCATTCCAGATGGGGGAAAGAGAAACTATGCAGCAGCGAGTGAAAATGACTTTGACATTAACTTTGACAATAACTGGAATATCTCGCCTCACCATGCAAAGTGTCGGCGGTTCTGATGGGTCTCCGCAAGACTGCCCACTCGGACAGGTATAACATGAAATCGATCCTTGAGGGGAGTACTGCATAATCAGGCGAGCAGAAGCCAAAACAACGCGGGGAAGTTTAAAGAAAAAATGCAAAGGCATGAAATATGAAAGTCGCATTTGCTGAAAGCCCTAGTTTAGAAATTTAATGGAAAAGCAACACAACACTTAAGACAACAACAAAAAAAAAAACAACATCAAGAACAACAAACAATAAAGCAATCAAAAGGTATTAGGCTATAAACGGCTGAGTGACACGCCAAAATAAGAAGAGGCGAGACACTGTCGCAGAATTTCTAACCTCTCCATCGCGGCAAGCGATCGGCGCTTGGTGGCGCTGTGGGCAACGGCTTCCTTGAGGGCAGACGGTGCAGGCTGTACTACCTGCCTGGTCAGTGTAAAAGCCTTGTGCGCAGAGCTGACACTGGGTATGGCCAGTCGACGAGGAGAATGAGCCAGCTGCACAAATCTGTGGGCTGGCTGTGCGATCCGGGCATTGATGGCCTGACAAAAGGTGACAAACGAAGAATAAACACACAAAATGAGCAAACAAGTGACACTGAAAATCTCTGGGAAGAAATTGAACCATCCATTTTTTTTTTTCAAGAAAGGGAAGTGAAGCAGGGGAAAGAATGGAAAGGTGCACGGTGGAAAAAGATGCCAATGTCCCAACCCCAACTAGGATTTGAACCTGGAACCTCAGCTTACGCGGCTGATGCTCCACCAATTGAGCTATTAGGACTGGTGAATCACTATTCAGGACAAATGACACTTCAACTACTGTGCTACACCACTACCTCACAGCAAAGGCCTCGCTGAAGGCCCACATGACTAACCGCTTCCCAATTTGTGTGGGCCATGACTGGTCCTTTCCATTCTTTCCGCAGCTTCATTTCCCAAACTTCAAGTAATCAATTCTTCAAACCTTTATCCTTATTTCTGTTTTTCTTTTCATATTTTCGACGGGTAAAGTAGTTTGGATTCGAACCTGGGATGAAATTGTTGCTAGCCGAATCGAAATCCTGACATCGATTTGCTCAGACCAATCTACCACTAAGTCGGTGTGGATTTTGTCGGGGCAATAGACTGACATAAAGATTGCCACTTGGCTAGACTGTTCAAAAGGAACAAAATTATGAACTGGCAGAGAAAGCTTCTCAATTCAGAGACAGCTGGTCGAGAAAAGCTACACTGATGAATAAGTATGGCTAACAGACCACTTTTCAAGCTTGGTTTGTGTGCGTCCTGGAAGTAAGGGTCCATCCTTGACACATTCACTCAGCTTTCTCTTTAGGCCAGCATCAACAGGAAATCACGTGCACATCAGTACCAGCAACTCTCTCGAGAACAACAAAAACAAAAAATTGAAAACCACATCAGAAAAGCTATATACAAACGCAAAAGAACAGAAAGCTTTCAATCCAAAGAAAGAAAAATCCAATACAGCAGAAGAGAAGGGAAAACCACAAGAAGTTGGCATACCTCTTGGGCAAATTGTGCATTGCAGCAAGCCTGTGTTGTTGGCATAATAACCGACCGGACAATCTTGGGGCGCAGCTGGAGCTGGTACAGGGCAGTAAGTCCCTGGAGGACATGAAGAGCAGGTTGCTGAGCCAAGCGCTGAATACTGGCCACCTGTACAGGGCAATGAAGACTGGCTCTCCAAGCATCGGTGACCTGCAGGGCATGCCAAGCACCTGGTTAAGCCTGGGCCGCTGTAGTAGCCACGCTGGCAAAAGACAGGTGATTGTGCAGGATCGGGACACTCAAAGCCAGCCGGACAGATCTGGCAAGACAGGGCTCGTGGTGACGACACATAGTACCCACTGGCACAGCTGTGGCAAAGAAAAGGACCATGTAAGAACTTAATGATGAAATAGTCTACTGAGTACGACAATGAAGCTCTATGAGATCCAAACTGCAGTAATGAACTGCTACGCTTATAAGTTGGATGGCAAGGGCCTTCAGGAGCATACACCCTTCATCAGAAGAAGAATACCGATCAAGGGGCTTGCAACTGACCGGATTTGGGATGGAGATGCAGGTGTCTGGCAATAGTGTCCCGGCTGACAGTCTAGGCACGCCATGCTCCCATTTGGTGCGAATGTTCGCTGCGGACACATCACCGGAGGGGAGCTGACAGAGGGGCAAGCGTAGCCTGCCTCACAAAGCACGCATCGCGTCGACTGCGCGACAGCATAAGTCCCATTCGGACACGGAGAAGGTCGCAATGATGGTGACACGCAGGCAAAACCAGCTGGGCAAGGTAAGCAGGATGAAGCGGCTCTCGCTGAGTACTGACCGACTTCACACGGAAGGCATAACGTCGAGTTTGGAGCACTGAGGTCACAAAAAGTGCAAATATTCAAACACACATGCTTCTAACTCTCTTGTTCCATTCTATTCAAAAAATGCTCTCTGGTCTGATGATCTTTGAAATTTTCTGAAAATGAAAGCGCTCAATCTTTTCTGCCTGCTTTATCTTTGAAAAACAATAATACAACAGAATGCAACAATACAATAGAATGCAACAATACAACAGAATGCAACAATACAATAGAATGCAACAATACAACAGAATGCAACAATACAATAAAATGCAACATTACAATAGAATGCAACAATACAATGGAATGCAGGCTAAAAAAAAAAGATACCTGTAAGTTCCCGCTTTGCATTCTTGTGGTGATGAGGTAGGGTTGTTGCACTGCTGGCCTGCGGGGCACATTTCACACTTCGGAGAGCTGGAGCTATTTGCGAACGTTCCGCTTGGACAAGGTAGACACACCTCTGAGAACGCCTCGCTATACAGTCCAGGTGCGCACGGTAGTGGCGGAAGATGGCGCTGTGCGCATGAGTATCCTGAAAGAAAATACACAGGAAGGTGACATGCAGGTTTAAATGTTGACATTCAACGAAGGATATAAAAAAAAATCGGGGAGGAGGATTGGCATTGTACCTCTAATGGACAGCCCATTTCAAAAATTCACAGCATCCTTTCTACTCCCATCCCCTATTGCGCTTCTTCTTCTCTATTAGACTAGCATACCAGCTGGGCATCCTTCGCAGCTTGTTTGCCTCGTTGTGTTGCTATAAAATCCAGCTGGGCAGGGAAAGGAGCTGTTAGCCCCGGCCAAGGGGCAGAAGAATCCCTTTCCACATTCGGTGCAAGACGCCGATGCCCCAACGGAGAACGTTCCCGCAGGACATGTTGCCGGCAAGGAGGAAGTACTGCTGCACGAGTGTCCAGCAGGGCATGGGAGACATGCTGTTGAGCCATTCAGGCTGAATAAACGTGGGAGTAAAGGACAATAATGAAAACCTGCCACTGACAAAAATCACAATTTGCAAATGACTTCACATTGTAATAAACGGCAAATGAGAAAAATAGAATCAATCAGTATGTTGCACGTTTTCTTTTATGGGACCCAGTGTTACAAAAGAATGTTCAACACACAAATAACAATAGTCAAATTTTCTTTATATTCTCTCAAATCACCTACCAGCTTCCTAGACTAGGGACTTTCTACTTCACTGCCCTAGTAAGCAGCAATCATTTCGAACCTTACTAGAGAGGAGGATCAGAAAAGCCAAAGAAAGCAAATCCTTAACTCACCTGTACCATCCCTGGTTACAAGGCTGCGGCTGCTGCGCTGTGGAAGGGCATTCACTACCGGCCGGGCACTGGTGACAGTTTGACTCTCCAGAGAGAGCTGTATACTCGCCGAGTACACAAGACTTGCATGCAGTACTTCCCCCTGGGCTGGCCTCGCCGGGTGGGCATCGCACTGGAGATGCAGTCCGATCTCGACACGAGTGACCAGCTTCGCAGCGGCGGCAGCTGTGAAGTTGGGTGGAATTGGAGTAGTAGCCGGGCTGACATGCCTGCGGTGTTGACAAGAGAGACGTTGGACATTCATACCCAGCTGGACAGACTGTGCAGAGGGAACTGCCAATTGGTGCAAACGTTCCTGCGCCGCACGGGGTTGGCTGCTGGTCGGCTCTAGAACAGCTGTGCCCGGGTGGGCACGGAGTGCATGTGACAGATGACATGTTGCTGTATGTTCCAGCTGGGCATGGCTGTGGGGTGACGTGGTCCAGACAGGTTGACCCGGGAGGACATGGATCACATGTGGTGCTACTTCCAGATGAGGCGTACGTACCGTCTGCACAGTTAACTGGCTGCAGCAATCCGTCGGTTGGACAGGCTGAGCCTGGCGGGCACGGCGTGCAGGATGGACTGGCAGCTTTGGCATAAAACCGACTGAGGCAACGCACCGGCAATGTGGACCCTGCTGGACACTGATGACCTCCTGGGCAGGGCAGGCACTGAACTGAGCCTGTCTCATTCTGATAGTATCCAGCTTGGCACTGCTGTGGAGTCAGAGCTGTGTTTCGGCAAGAATGAGCAATTGGGCATGCCACACAATACTGCAGACCTGTCCTATTTGCTACATAGCCTGAAGCACACGGCTGAGCAGCAGACAGCCCATTTCGTGGACACTCATGCCCAACATGACACTGCAAACAGCTGTCAGAACCGTTGGGGGCAAACGTGCCATTGGCACATTGCTTGGCCACTATACGGCTGCTGCACTGATATCCTCCTGGGCATGTCAAGCAAGACGTCTGTCCTGGTGAGCTGTACTCGCCAACTCCACAACGTTGAGGGCTAAGATGGGCACGTGGACATGCCGAGCCAGCAGGGCAGTTTTGACACAAGGAAGAAGCAATGCTTGTTGTGTACTGGCCTGATGGACATGCAGAGCAAGAATTATGACCACTTAAGGAGAAGGAACCAGCAGGGCAAGGGACAGGAGAAGTGGCTGGATTGCTGCATTTGAATCCTTGCGGGCAGAGAGTGCACGAAGCCTGTGATGTTTCATTGGCGTATGTCCCAAGAGAGCAGGAGACCGGCTGGCCGCTCTCAGCAACCGGGCAGAAACTTCCGCGTGGGCAGGGGAGGCACACTATACTTCCGTTTGTAGTGTATGTGCCAACTGGGCATGGCTGGGGTTGTGACGAGGCGTTGCGGCATGATGATCCAGCAGGGCAGAGCAAGCAAGCAGCAGAGAGACCTGGGCTATAGAATCCACCAGGGCATGCTTCTGGTGCACTCAATGGATTTGGGCACTGAAAGCCCGATGGGCACGCAGTGCATGATGCCGCTCCTTGCGTATAGTAGAAGCCGGTGCCACACACAATGCACAACGTAGCATTTTCAGGACTTGACGTTCCAGCAGGGCAGACCATTGGTGTTGAGCTTCCAGCGGGACACACGCTGCCTGCTGGGCATGGGCGGCAGGATGTAGCTCCACTGCTGTTTGAGAATGAGCCCTGAGGACAGGGTACCTGGCCAGCAAGCTGAGTGGAGGGACAATAAGATCCAGCAATGCATGGACTGCATGACGCACTGCCTTGAATAGAATATGCACCGGCTTGGCATGCCGTTGGTGCGCTCTGGTTGCTGCAGCTAAAGCCGGCTGGGCAAGTGAAGCATTGTGTTGATTCTCCGAGGCTGTACAGCTCACCAGAGCACGGCTCCGGTGGCTGCGATGTTGTCGGGCACTTTAAGCCAGGTGGGCAACGTGTGCATTTTGAAGACGCCGGGTTTGCTGCATACCGGCCAGGTGGACAGGCAGTGCAGTTTGTGCTCAGAGCAGGGCTGAACATACCCGCAGGGCATGGTAGAGGGCTGAGATGGGCATCAGCACAGGAGTAACCAGTAGGGCAAGGTTGACAGGAGGTACTGGCTGATGTGTTTGCAAAGTATCCCGTTGAGCAGGACTGTGGGAGGGTTGTGCCTGCACCGGGGCAGAACATACCGAGAGGACAAGGACTGCAAGTCATACTTCTCGACAGGCTAAAATAACCTCTAAGACAGATTGTCGGCTCGCTGGTAACAGACACACATTCGTACCCAGCTGGACATGATGTGCATGAAGCTGAGTTTGTCAAACTGTAGGTGCCGTTCATGCAAGGGACAGGTGATGCAGTCCTGTCGTAGCATTGGCTTCCTGCTGGACATGACAAACAGGAAGATGATCCAGGAGACGAGGCAAAATGTCCGCTTGCACAAAGCTGACAAACTCCCCCTCCACTTGGTGCATACGTTCCCCGGGCACAGCGCTGGGGCGATTGTGATGAGTTGATACAGCTGTGTCCGGCTGGGCAGCGTTGGCATGTCACAGCACCAGTCTCATTGCTAAAGTAGCCAAGAGAACAGGTCAGAGGGCTTTGCAACCCCTCAGCAGGGCAAAATGAACCGGCCAAACATGAAGTACAGTCACTTTGACCATGTGCTGAGAAACTTCCAGCAGCACAAACCTGTGCCAAAAAAGTAAGCATACAAAAAAAAACACACCAGTTTGCTGTTGTAATGTGTTGTAAAAATAGCTTGACTGATCTGCAACTTGTCGGCAATCAGCGCAACACAGATTTTGAGCTACACGGCCTGGATGCATTGTCTGAAAGCTCATCCCATTTTTTTATTACTATTTTGTTGA